>JASDQU010240415.1:77480-110951 GCA_032191745.1 Picea mariana | reverse complement strand
TTGGTTTTCAATTTATTATGTCTAGGGGTTATATATCCAGGCCCAGCAGATGGGCTTTTAATCACCATTTCCTCGTAAAAAGGAGAATGGGAAACATTAAATGGAATTCTATTAGCCATCATAAACTCAGCAATTGCAATATCTGCCTCCTCCCTATGTTGGACATTGTACATTTCAATCGAATTTGCAGGTCCGAAAGACTTCCTTTCTGTACTAGAAGACCCTCTTGCATGATTAACACACCCAGGTGTTATATTTTCATTCACTTGGGAAGACCTTGAAGTTCACATCCAGACAAGAGAATACAGCATTTTCGGCAGCCATGTGAAGCATCATCATCTGAGCTCTGTCTTGAAGTGTACATTCCTGGAAATAGACCCTATGTTTCTTCTTTTTCTTCGTAGATTTTTCCAAATATTGGATCAAGGGTTTTCTAGGGTTAAATGCCGTAGGGATTACTTGTGGTGGTCTCATTTCAGACCGGGAAAAAAGACTTTCTTTTTCCATTTTAAAACTTCTACCCGAGGAAGGCATAAAGGTAGTGAAGAATGCAGAGGGAAAAGAAAAGAATCTTATTTACCCAAAATGAAAATAGATCAAAACTTCAAAATGCCAAGAAAAGCCTCAAATGAACCTCAAAAGAACCTCAAAAGAACCTGGCTGCAGCTGAATGGTGGAAATTTATAGACTTGGAAGTTGCCAAATTTATTAGTCTCCCCAGCTGAATTCTTGTGATGCTCCAATTCATAACTGTTAAACCTTCGCTGTTGCCCACTTGAAGGTCCGAGATAGTTGACCTTATTTATCTTAAGGCTCAACATTCACAAAATACCACTCTTAAGGTTGCCCACAAGCTTGCTGTGCTGAATTTGTGTTTGGAACAGCATGGAAAGAGATAAAACTACCTTATTTATCTTAAGGTTCAACATTCACAAAATACCACTCTTAAGTTTGCCCACAGGCTTGCTGTGCTGAATTTGTGTTTGGAACAGCATGGGAAGAGATAAAACCTGATATGTCAGCGATTTATTAATGTGTTAGTTTTAGGGCTCATGTATAAGTGACTTGGGGTTTAGTTCAGATTTTTTTCAATTCTTTTTTTTGGGGGTTGATGAGGGGGTCGCTTTTATGGCTATGTCGGAGGGAGCGCCGAGGCGTCCCTCGACTGTCCTGGTGACGAGGGGACGCCTAGGCATCACTGACTGTGTTGGGGACGCTGGGATCGGGAGGACGTCCCCTAGAAAAACTATGTAACGTTTTCCAGCGTAAGCAGAAAAGTTTGCCTGGGTGAGCAATCAATGGCAGAACGAATTGTAAATATCGTACAATTGACAATCTCTAGCCCCATCTTTTGGATGTATGAAGCTCAACACAATGTTGTTACTAACTACTTCTTTACAACCATGGGCCTAAAGATTTTAAGCTCTGTAAAACCTTCCAGTCCAAAAAATGATACAATCTACTTAGAACTCAGAAGGGATCAAATCCACCTTTACATTCAGCAAAAGCCACACCGGCACAGAGAACGGATATCTTGAATGCAGAAGTGAATCATACAAGCCTGGCCAAAAGTGATACAAGAACGGCTTTACTTGAAATAAAAACAAGAATGCAAGACTGTGCAGCGGGCAATGCAAGTTCATATTACAAATACGCATATATTTGCAAATATCTTCTAACACAGTCCTTCCTATCTACTTCAAAAATATAAATACATGAGTAGCTCAGAGCCGAGGAATGCTATTACCTTAATGGATTAAACACAATACCCATTACTTACAAGCCCAGCAATTATACACCCACATGTTCAACCAATCTAAACACAGCTCTGAAAACTAAACACACACGAGATTCAATCATAAATATGGGATGTCTTACCTGATATTAACCCCGCCAGGAAAAGTATATCTGGTGACATTTTTGGCAACCCAGTTGTCAGCAGCTTCAGAATCCAACGTGAGCAGCTGGAGCATATCATTGGGAATGGCCACCATGACTTCAAGGTTGCCGACTGCCAGAGCCCTCATGGTCTCAAGATTTGCATCAAACAGCTTCACTTTCTTGATGCCATTGTCTCTCAGAAGCTGCACTACGATGTCTGGAGGAAGTGGGTGCGTGGACATTGTACCCCAATTCACTCCCAGTCCTTGCACAACATCACAAACTGCTGCCGCAATCATAAAAAATATCCCAAACGCCATCATCACGCTTGCCATTGAAATCTCTGAACACCTCCAATCAATGTATAAAGCCTTCTTTATATTTGTATAAATCAGTCTATATGTGTATATATCTTTCCTTGTATCTGTGAATTCTTGATAGAAAACTAAATGGGGCAGGATGGAAATGGATTCACCTCCATGATTTTGTAAGAAAAACGTAGTGAAGGATGTATGTACAGCATGCAGGCTAAATTTATCATCATTGCACAGAAAACTATGATATGATTTGGAAAGCGCTCCAGAGAGTTGAGTACCCAGAATGGATTTCTATGATGGGCTCAAGGCTGTTTGTTTCAAACTGACATGAGATTTAATGCTGACGAGATGGGATAACATCTGCCATGAAGAGGGTGGCCACCATATGCACATTACAACGTCGTCAGTTGGGAACACCACACCATTGCCGTTAAGCTCAACCGTACCGGTAGATCTAACGGTGCTGTTAATCCTCCTCGATTATTCCATGTTCGAACAAATTTTTGCATCCACAAAAAGGCTGGTGCACTCTATAGTATAATGTTCCTTTCTTCCTTCTGCTTGCCTTGATGCAACTTAACTTTTGAAGAAATACTATCCTCAAGTATTTCTAACAAACATAAAAACATTAAAATTTACACCTCTAATTGTTTCTCCATGAAAATTGCTTTCCTTCATCGTCCTCCTTGCCTGCACTTTCTGATGCTCCGAGTCACGGGTATCTACTTTGCAAAAGTAGAATTCTTTATGGATATGCACGCATTTACAGGCGTAAAGGATTGTTACCATGGTTCGTACTCCGCAAATGTGCTTTATATCAGAATATGCATTTATTTTTTTGCAGATGTACTTTTTCTAACAACACACATTTCTCATTTCTTCTTCCAGACATTTGAAATTTATTGCTTTTTAGCTTCATCAACTATTTTGTAAATATTTTTTATATCTATTTTATTTATAGATATTTATTTAATTTTTAAAACTATAATTATTATTTAAAAAAATTAAATATGAAATTTTAATAAAAATATAAAAATATTTCATACAGTTGTTAATCGTTTAACCATCTTGCGTCATGGTAAATGAGGTAAGAGGTTAAGCATCCTACAACTAAATTATTGGAGAGTGAAGATACATTTATTAGATATTTCTATCTTTAAATTTTACACCTTCTATTTTATTTTCAAAATAGAAATATCTATTCATATAATTTTATATTCATATAATTCTAAAGAATAAAACATTAATTTAAAATATTGATTTTTCTTTTTAATATTGAATATAATCTCATATATATCTAAAGGGATAAAGTATATATATTATCGTAAACTTTACCAATTAAATTGTAAAAAGATTTTTTATTTTCAAATAAAAGAATCTCATACATCAATTTGATATCTAACTTAACCACGACCTTAAAATTAAACTTATTATTATCAAAATTTACATATATATCCTATAAAGTATAACCATGTGCTCCCTTATCATCCACAAGGAAAGAATCGACCTGGTGGCCACATCGTTTTAAACTTTCCGTCCAATCTTTTAACACTGAAATGTTATTTTAGAATGTGTAACTTTATTACAGCGTTTACCTTTATTCTGTCCGTCTTTTATTCAATTGTAAAGAGCTCCAAGCTTGTCGGAAAAGTAGAGTAAATGAGGGTACAAAGTAAAAGATTTTTCTCTTTAAATTAAAAATAATTGATATAATTATATTGGGTGTAATATATATTATAGTATGGTATTATAGATGGTGATATTCTATATAGCTAAGTTCAATTTTTAATGTAAAATGAAAATAATTTATGAATATTTCATTAAAATAAATAAATATAAATATATTGTTAAATATATATCTATTTTTATCTATTTTTTATATTTAAAAGTGTTATATTATTATTTTTAATAATATTATAAATATTTTATTAGTTAATTAAATGAGGTTGTGATATTTTATTTAGTTCAATTTAATTTTTTTTTAAAACATCTTAAAAAAATTATTTAAAAAAACCTTGTTGTTGGCTTCCTCTTAACCAAGAACAATGTAGCAATTTGTCTAACTTAAGAGGTCTATAAAACCATTCTTTTTTAAGATTATGGAGCAGGGAAAAACAAAAACTATATCTACCTAATAAAAGTCTTCCTCTAATAATAATAACTAAAATGAGGTGGGGCAAAAGCTCCCAAGCTTGGGGTAAAAGGAGGGTGGTCATCATCCACAAAAACTTAGGGTTGAGGAAAATCCAGCTTGATTAGGTCCATTTTAGCTAGTTTCTCTGCCATCAAATTGATCTTGTGGTCCACTAGCTTTATCTATAGCTTCACATCATCCAATTGTAAGAGAATTTCTTGGTGAGATTCATGCCTCTCAACAAAAACTCTGCACATTAGCATCTTAAGATGCCAATAGAGATCAATAGTCTTCAGATATTGTGACTCTTTGACTCATGTATAACCAGTGTTAGGTACCCAAGATTGAGTGCCATGCATGACCTCTTCTTTGGAGATGAAGTGCCTAAGGACTCTGACACCTACCTCCACCAAATCAATTTACGCTTGCATCCTAGGTGAAGTATGGGTGCTCTAAGCCTCTACGGATTCCTCTGCTGCAGAGATGAGATAATAATAAGAAGAACAAAGATGGTTGCCCCTGGAAAGATGAGAGGAACTATCGCGAGCCATGGGTGTAAGAGAAAGGGATTGATTGCATAGAAGACATAACAGGGTGATAGCCAAAGGGTCTAGAGGAGATCATAGTGCAGTTGAGAGCATAGGAGTGTAAGCAGAGAACCAAGACAAATGAAGAACACATGGAGGAACACTGAGAAATCAACCATCCAGGCACGAAGGGGCAATACAACACCGATGAGAGTCCATAATCATGGTCGTAAAGACCGTTATTGCTAATGAATGAGCCCAGAGGAGCTAGAGCATGGGAAGGACAAAAGTGGAGATCAGATTGTACCATGGGAAGGACAAAGGACATGGGAAGGACTTTTTATATTTAAAAGTTTGTATATTGTTATTTTTTAATAATATTATAGATATTTCACTAGTTAAATAAATGAGGTGGTGATATTTTATTTAGCTCAGTTTAATTTTTTTTTTAAAACATCTTAAAAGAATATTTAAAAAAACCTTGTTGTTGGCCTCCTCTTAACCAACAACAATGTAGCAATTTGTCTAACTTAAGAGGTCTATAAAACCATTTTTTTTTTTAAGACTATGGAGCAGGGGAAAACAAAAACTATATCTACTTGATAAAAGTCTTCCTGGAATAATAATAACTGAAATGAGGTGGAGCAAAAGCTCCCAAGCCTAGACTAAATTGAAAAACATGAGAGAATTAGGTCATAGGAGGGTGGCCATCATCCACAAAAACTTAGGGTTGAGGAAAATCCAGCTTGATCAGGTCCATTCTAACTAGTTTCTCTGCCATCAAATTGATCTTGTGGTCCATTGGCTTTATCTATAGCTGCACATCATCCAACTCTAAGAGAATTTCTTGGTGAGCTTAGAAGGAGCATTTATCCCCACACTCAGTTTCATAAGATCAACCCTCTCAATCAGTTCGTTTGGATAGAAATTTTAGATATCAATGCTAAGAATACGTGTATAGCAATTTGTTATTTTGCACCTACTAATTCTACTTTTTATAAGAAAACCAACCTAGATAGAATTTGTCCCTATAATAATTTAGAACACGATATTTCTAGTTTTAGAAATGAAGGTAATATCCTCCTGCTAGGAGACTTTAATGCTAGGACTGCAAATAACCAAGCTATCCTTTTAAGAAATGATTCCAACCATAATCTTTTATGGCTAGATGAAGACCTTGTTTTAGATAATAGCTACAAAAGAAGATATGAAGAACTAACTAAGAATTTGTTTGGCACCGAGCTAGTCAATCTCTACAACTCTTAAGACCTAATAATTTGCAATGGAGTAATAAAGTGGCCAAACACCAACCAAATGACTTGTATTCATGGATTGTGTAGTAGTGTTGTGGACTATGTGATATATGATGTACCCATTTCCATCCAAATAGTAAATTTTGACCTTTTAAATGACCATGAACCCGACTATGATCATAGTCCTTTAATCCTAACTCTAAACTTTGCCATGTACAAGAACACCATTGAAGAAGATTCTAATAATGGAAGGCATCTTCTCTTTGACAAAATTAAAGTTAATCTTTTCTTTAAGGATTTAAATAGGGAGCTACATCTCCTAACTTATAAGGACTACATTGAACACCTCTATCATAATTTTACAACTACCCTTTCCATTTCTATTAACAAGTTCTCCTTTGAGGTGACCTGTAAAAAGAATAATAGAACAACCAACCCTTGGTATGATAAATGATGTAAAATTGTTAGGAAATCCATCAAGGATACTTCTAATGAGTCCTTAAAACTCCATAAGATCAATATGTACAAATCCCTAATTAAAAGGGGAACATGTACTATATCAATAAAATGCAAGAGTGACTTTCAAAACTTTCTAAGCTTGATCCTAAGAAGTTTCGGAGGCAAATTCTAATCCACAATACTAAAGAAAATAATATGATTCCCTTAAGGGACTTGAATTCCTACCTTAAAAATCTTTATGAGTTCCCTAATACCATGGACACCATTCCTATTGTCCTTACAAAAGATGAAGTTTTTTCTTTGGATGACATAAAGTTTGGAATTAAGTGGCTTGCAAATGGAAAAGCTAAGGACATTGAAGGCTACCAAGCTGAAATTTTTAAAATAAGAGGGACTATCCTCATCCCTCACATACACAAGCTATTCAATTTAGCAATTAAGCAAGGCTTCCCTAAACCCTGTTTGCAAAGCCTCATTGTTCCTATTTTTAAAAATTGGGATATAAACCTTCCCTCTAATGATAAGACCATTATGATTAGCCTGATTTTAGGCAAGCTATACCGAGTTATTTTGGAAAAGAAGATTAGCCTATGGCTAGAAAGTCACGGTAAAAGAGATAAAGGCCATGTTGGGTTTAGGAGATATCATTCAACCGTGGACCATATTTTTACCTTTAGGATCATCAAAGAGGAGTTCCGCAATAGTAAAACCAATTTTTTTTGTTGTTTTGTTGACTTTAGAAAATCTTTTGACATGGTTCCCAGGAAAAACCTTTGGGATAGGTCAGAAGAGATAAAAGTGCCTTCCGAGTTGAGAGTTGTAGCAATAAGGTTGTATAAGAACGTTATTTCCAAATTTAAGAACTTTGAGGGCTGATCGAAAGAAATTAATTGCAATGTTGGAGTCAAGCAAGGTTGTCCCTTGTCCCCTAGCCTTTTTGGAATTTACATTGACAAGATAGAAGATTGTTTGGAAGAAGCAAGTTGTGTCGGCCCTACTCTCACTAGTATAGTCATCAATATTCTTCTTTAAGTTGGTGATATTGTTCTTATAGCAAGGATTCCCCATGATCTTGGAAAGCAACTAAGGCTTCTCAAGGATTTTTGCTCCAATATGGGTATGATCGTTAATACTAACAAGACTAAAGTCATGATCTTTAAATCCAATAAGATCACTTATGATGCCTTCGTATATGACAACAACAACTTGGAGGAAGTGACTTCATACAAGTATCTTGGAATCGATATTCACCACAAGCTCAAGTGGAATTATAGCATTGAGAAAAGGATAATTGGAGGATGGAAAACTTATTATAGGTTTGAAAACAAGTGTAAATCAATTGATGTTTGGATATGGGATAAGAATAAACTCCTCTTTGAGACTTTAGTTACACTTGTTATTCTATATGCATGCGAAGTTTGGGGATGAAATATCTCTCGAGAATCTTGGATAATGATAGAACAAATCGAAAATAATTTTATAACCTATAATCTTAAAATTAAAGGAAATATGCCTTATCCCATCCTCCTCTTAGAGGCAAGCCTTTCCCCATTGACAGCACAACTATGACTAGGTGCCTAATGTATACGAACAAGTTAAACAACATTGAATACAAGAGGCTTCCTAAAATTGATTCAAACTCCAGTTGTAACCACCTTCGACTCAAGCGAGGATGACATAAAGATGCCCAATCTTGGCTAAGACATTGGGGAATCATGGAAGAGGCCATTTTGTAGAGTAAGGATACTATTAAAAATAAGGTAACAGTCAGAGGAGAAAAGAAGGTATTATAAGGAGGTAATCAACCCTAATCTAGAAGATCAAAATTATCTCTCGGCTTTGACAAGTGTAAAAAAAAAAACGTTGCTAAGATAAGAACAAATTCTCATGAACTCCATAATGAAACTGGGCGTTGGTCAATTCCTAAAACACTCTGAGATGAAAGAGTGTGTCACCTTTGTGACACTAAGAAGGTTGAAGATGAAAATCACTTTCTCTTAGATTGTCTAGCCTATACCCAACCATCATCATCATAATCATACATACTCAAACATTCTACCATATATGTATTTGTTTAAGTGGACCTTAATCATTCATATATATATAATTTGATTAAATAATTATTAAATTTTTATTAGAAATTATAATTAATATATTTAATTTGAAAAAAACTTAACATAATAGAAGTTTAGAAGTTCATTTGTGGACATCATATTATTTTACCAAATAAAAATTTAATCTCAAAGATTAATTTCATTGTAAATTTTTTAATCCAAAATGATAAGAAATTGTTTGTTTTCCTTTTATTTTTATATTTGAAAAGATTTTAGAAAAGCTTTCCTAATTTTTCATAATCTCAATGAGCTAAAAAGTTAAGAAGATCAATATTATTATAAATATTTTGAAATTGAAATTTAAGATGTGTATATGCAAGATGTTTTAATAAAAAACGTATTTCATCCTCCATCTTCTTAATATTTGATGACAAATTTTACAAATTCTTTCATTCCACCTAGTTTTAAGAATTGCCCAATGCCTTGTTTCACTATAAAACTCATAAGTTCGTTCTCATTTTAATACTGTTGATTTTTTTTTTTAAGATACTTATAATAAAAATACAGTTTTGATCATCTACATTAAGATTAATGACCTCTTTATAGTATCTTACTTTTCTCTAATACTCTAATTTTTTATCGCGTCATAATTTCTCCTTAAATTTAGATGCAATAGTATTTTTATGGTATCAATATTGTGGAGAGTGACCTCCTCCTCTATCCTCCAATAATATAGATAAAACTTGCATCTTTATGTCAACCCAAGTGTCTTTCACTAGAGTACAAAGCAATCTTAGGAAGCCTAGTCTTTCATCTTACTTGTCTTATGCTTGTATATTGAATATCTAGTCATAACTATACTTCCAAAGAGGGAGATATATTTTTTTTATGGGGAGAATAAGATAGAGTATATTGCTTTTAATTTTAAGATTATAACTTATAAACCCTTTTGGATTTCCTTGATCTTTTTTCCACAATTATCTAAGTCACATCCATATAAAATAACCAAAAAGATGCAAGTCTAAAAAAATATTTTTTTTTTTCCACAACCATAAATCACTTAATTTAAAATTGTTTTCAAAGCCTTTTGGCTAATATATTGTTATATTAATTCCAAAATGTATACACTTTTATGTTAAATTTTAAATTATATTGTTATATTAATTTTGAAATGTATATACTTTTATGTTAAATTTTAAGTTAATCATATAATATGATTATATGAATGAATAAATATAAATATATTTACATCAATCTAATTTGAAAAAGAATAGTTAAACATTTATTAATAAAAACACTGTTTTTTTTTTACAAAACTGGGAAATATATATTAAAAGTGTGGATAGATCCACTGATTTACAAAAAAAGGGTCATTAAAGGCCTTCGAAAAGTAAAGACTTTGACATCTAGAGGTATTGAAACAAAATTGATTTTCATAGAGTGTCCTCCTTCCCTAGCTATATTGCAATGATTGTATTTCACATAATACAATTGATAAAAGACTCTGTTGATATATATCGAAAAACAAAACATGGCAACTGAAAATTAAAAGGGCTCAACTACCCGGATCCATTTTGATCTGTTGTTGCTCCCGAATTACTTCTGGGTGGGGCTTGTTGAGGTTTGGAATTTGGTTTACTGAGACTGAGTTTTCATTTTTAGACGCTCCCTGATTTCTTGGCTACTGTTGTGCTCTTTCAAGCTGGTCCAAACAACACTGCATTATCTCCATACTGCTACGCTGCTCCTTGATCTGGCTCCTCTGGGCATAACTTTCATCTTGAAGCCTTTCGATCAGGTGCCTGTGTTGAGAAAGATTTTCGAGTTCAAATGTCAGAGTGGAACTGAGAGCTCCCAACTGTATTCTCGTCTTGTGGTAGCCCATGCATTCTTCCTCGGGATCCAACTGACGAAAATCCCGAAAAGGCACTTCCCACCCTCCATATCTACAAGTGTTGAATTTCTTTGAATCCTCCAAGAGTCGTCCAATCTGCTAAGGGGGCCACAAGGATTTAGCGAATTGGGAAATCTCTGGAGAGGAGAGAGAAAAGGCGGGTCCAAAATGTCCAGAATCCACAGAGGCCATTGGAAAAGGTTCTTAGTGGAACAAAGACGAAACAAAGTGTGTTGTGTAAGAAGATTCAAAGACAAATGGGGAGGATCCCTGAAGCATTGGAAGGGGATGAACAGAGACAACTGAGGCCACTGAGTTAAGTTATGGGTGAAGCGTATGCAAGGCGGAGGGAAAAGCGAGGATTTCAGAGGAAGGCGAGGAGGAGCCCAAAAGCGCTGAGGGGATAAAAACTGAAAGAATAGCGTTAAGGAGCGGCCAAATACGCTTACCAAAACCACAATACGACTTTTCCCCTGCAAGGACAAGTACAGGCCAAAATTCCCCCATGTTATGATTAATGTTGAGTTCGTGCCAACTAGAAAGGTCGTTGAATCTACCTTGTGCGATGTACCTAAGATCTCCATGTTTCCAAGCTTGGATATGAACCTGGCATCACCTTGGCACATTGCCTACGTATTTGGGCTGTCGCACGCCTTGTCCATCTGCGTCAGAGCCTTCATTCCTTATTTTGCCACGAGCACGGAAGAACAAAACGCCTGATCACCCAGAACCATGATGGAGCCATCACCTAGACTATTAGCTGTCGCTCTGTAATGACCAATGGGACTTGCCACCCGTCTGCTCCTCCTTCTCCCACTTTCGCTAGCTTGCTCCGCGTGCTTGATCCACTTGTCCTCTACTTCTATGGCGTCCACTTATCCATTATGCCTATCCTTGTGTGTGATGGAGCCCCAAAAATCCCCAACCCCAACCTTTTCCACATGTCTAGTCCACCTGTCCTTGCGTGCGCTGGAGCCCCAATAAGCCCCACCCCCAACCTTTGCACATTGGCTCTTGGTCATGTGGCACATTAGGTTAAGGGGGATAATGATTCAACACCTTCCACGCCTAAATTTCCTAGCGGTTTCCCAATGGCTTCATTCGCCAGATTATCTTCTGCCTTGTTATGCTCTCTCAGTATGTGGCAGAATGTTAGCTTGACAGTCTGAGAGTCGACACATATTCAATCAATTATTCATTTTAGGCTTAAGTTTTTTGGGTCTGTCCCCTGAGCCATCATCCTTAGAACAATCTTGGAGTCTCCTAAGACATTCAGATTGATAATTTGGTGGGTCTTTTCTAGTTGGAGGCCTTTTAGTAAGGCACAATCCTCTGCTTTGTTATTGGTGTCTTTCCCGAGATTCCAATAGTAATTTAAGATTATTTTTCCTTCGGGCTCATAGAGAACCCCCCCCCGCACCTGCCTCCCCTAATAATAACACATTGTTAATAATATTCATTTTATAAAAAAAATTAAAAAACGATATAGATTTTTTTTGTTAATCTAAAAACTATAGCTAGCTTTTCACATTATATACAAAAAATACTTATAGTTGTTCATGGTATGGGTCTACCTTAAAGGAAACTGGGTCCTCCACCATTTCAGGATTTCCATGCTTGTCCAAAATATTTAGAGTTTTCCATATGACCAATTATTTACATAAGGAAAGAAATAACATAGCTAGCAACCTATGAATATTCATTATAGTGACAAAACTACAAAATAATCACAACATCAAGCAATGGGAGATTGAGGACCCTCCTCCATTGCCACCCCCAACAACACATCTTCCTCCCCGATCTCCCCCTATGCAATACCTAAAGGTTGAGGATAGTCATTGATCTCAATAGGGTTGGCTCGAGTGCCTATTGATCCACTGGAGTATTTCTCATTCTTCCTACATGTCTTTTCCTTTGCAACTTGGGAAATTTATATCCCAATCCCAAACAAATCCTTGCACACAACCTCAAATTTACCTTCAAAGATCCTAATGGTATGAATTATATCTTTTTGTTCTTGTTATTTATTTTTTAGGGCCTTGTTACAGATAAAATATCATAGGTAGATAATAATATCTCCCTAGTATCTTCTTATTGATCCTAGATAGACAATGGGCTAGACTTCTATGAATTTCCTTTAGACTCAAGAAAATGGATTCACACTTAAATTAAGAAATGGTGGAATGACAGACCTTCTCCTAAAGGTTGTCCTTCATATGTCCTGGCTTTTCTAGTCTTGAATTTCCACCTCTAGCTCCTACAACTTGCTTCCTGCACACAAGAGACAAAACAATGTTATTCTACTTCTTTTCCTAGTGTTAGAATCCTATGTCTAGCTTGGATCTAACTTGATCGATGAAAGAATAAATAAGATATGAACATTCATACATGAAATACAAATATTCATATGAGAAAACGAATGATCTATTGTAATATACCAGATATAAAAAGTATGCAGAACATAAATAAAATGCTAGAAATGGAAGAATAACAACAATATAACCAGAACAATCACCACAATAACATTGAAATGATATAAGAATAACAACAGAAATATCACTTTGATTTTGAGAGCAATGTTCACGGGCCTCTTCGAGGGGGCAACCTCCAGTCGAGCAGAGCTCTATTACAATAATATCCAATCTGGGGTTCTCATACCCTCAACTCCTAGTTATACTAAATATGTCTATTAAAAGAAGCATCTAGAGGAAGATCCTTCTAGAAGCGAAAGCTTCTATTAGGTCTTCTTACATTCAACTTATTATATTTTATTGCAAGGCATTATTAATGTTGACCTTTATTACATCTGAATATATTGTTCTACCTATGTGTGGGTTAGGACCCTAACATGTCCTCCCCCTTAAAAACAACCTTGTCCTCAAGGCTTGAGATGTGGAAATTGTTTCAGAATGGTAGCTAGTTCTCAAGTGGCATCTGCTAGAGTTGTATCTTTCCACTGGACTAACACTTCCTTGATGGTTCTCTGACATAGGCGGTGCTCACGCTGGTCCAAAACTGCTTGTGTTTGTAGCCAAATGGATCATTCTTTGTCTAACTCGGGAAGGTTGGTTTGAATTTGACTCTTAGTTCCAATCACCTTCTTTAAGCATGAAACATGAAAAACATGATGTAGCTTAGAATGAATGGGCAAAGCTAACTGATAGTCCATTTGTCCCACATGCTTGAGAATGGTATAAAGACCACAAAATTTGGGCGTTAGCTTCTGACAATGCTCGACCTTGAGGAAATTTTGCTTGTAAGGTTATAGTCAAAGAAACACTTGATCCCCTTCTGCAAATTGACGTTAAGAGCGACCTTGATCTGCTTGTTGCTTCATGCGATTCTGTGCCATGGCCAAATTCTCTTTGAGGGTGCGGAGAATAGCCTCTCAAACTGTAAGCATTTGGTCAACCGCCTGGACCTTCAAGACACCAAGTAAGTATGAGAGAACTGAAGGTGGTTTTTGTCCATATACCGCTTCAAAAGGAGTCATGCGTGTAGCTGCATGGTATAAAGTGTTGTACCACCGTTCAACTAGGGGTAACCATTGAGCCCACTGATTTTTCTTTTCCGAGGCAAAACAACTCAAATATGTTTCCAAACACTTGTTGACAACTTCTGTTTGACCATCAGTCTGGGGATTATAAGTTGTGATGAGATGCAATTGGGTGCCTTGTAGCTTGAACAGTTCTTGCCAAAAATTGTTGGTGAAAGTTGGGTTGTGATCAGAAACAATAGAATGTGGCATGCCATGAAGCTTGAAGACCTGATCCATGAAAAGTTGAGCCACCGTGGATGCTGCTAATGGGTGTTGAAGAGAACATAAATGAACATACTTGGAAAGGCAATCAACAACCACCATGTTGACTGATTTATTTTTCGATTTGGGCAAGCCTGTAATAAAATCCATAGAGATATCCCTCCAAATAGCAGGTGGAATCGGAAGCGGTTGTAGTGTGCCCGAAGATTTGACTGGTTTTCCCTTGTTGCATTGACACACATCACATTCAACGACAAAATTACGAATGTCTTGTTTCATACCATCCCAGAAAAAAGAACGCTTGACCCTGTCATAGGTTTTGGTAAACCCGAAGTGCCCAGCAGTGGGTGTAGCATGAAGCTTAGAAAGTACCGTGGATTTAATTTTTGATTGTTTACTTAAATACAAATGACCTTTGTATCGAAGCTCATCATGGAGCCAAGAGTACCCTAGTGAAGCTGGAACATTGGACTGCAATTGTTGGATCAGATGCAAACTTTTGGGATCGTGTAGCCATTCCTGGTGAATGACTTGGAGCCAATCTGGTACAATTAAGGAAAGAGAAAAAAGGGATCTGTCATCTTCATATTTTCGGGAAAGTGCATCCGCAACCACATTGTCTTTGACCTTCTTGTAAATGATCTCATAATCATATCCAAAGAGCTTAGTCACCCATTTTTGTTGCTCCGGGGAGGAAATGCGGTGTTCCAGAAAATACTCGAGGCTTTGATGGTCTGTCTTAATTTGGAAACGTTGCCCCGATAGACAAGGGCGTCACAGATCAACGACATGCATAATAGCCAACATTTCATTTTCATAGATTGATTTGCCCAGATTTCTTTTAGATAGTTACTTGCTGGTAAAGGCTAAAGGCCAACCCTCTTGCATAAGGAGAACACCAATTCCTTTCCTTGAATCATCACATTCCAAGACAAAGGTATTTGTGAAATTAGGAAGGGCCAAGACTGGAGTGGTGCACATGGCTATATTCAAGGTTTGAAAATCTTGAGCAACTGTTGGAGTCCAAGTGAAAGAGTTATTTTTAGGAGTGCAGAGAGAGGTGCTGCAATCTTTCCATAATTCTTAACAAACTTGCGATAACAACCTGTTAACCCCAGAAATTCATGCAAGCTTTTGAGAGTCTTTGGGTGAGGCCAGTCTTGTAAAGATTCAATCTTTTTAAGATCCACCCTGACGCCGTCCTTGCTAACCAGATGACCCAATTCCTCGACTTCTGAGGCGCCAAAAGCACATTTAGACTATTTCAACAAGATTTGGTGCTGAGAGAGTAAATGGAGAACTCAATCCACATGAGCAATATGGTATGTCCAGTGTTTTCTATAGATGAGGATATCATCAAAGAAAACTAAGACAAAATGACGGAGAAAAGGATGGAAGACATGATTCATGAGGCTTTGGAAGGTGGAGGGGGCATTACACAAGCCAAAGGGCATGACCAAAAAATCATAGTGGCCCTCATGAGTTCTAAAGGCAGTCTTGGGAATGTCTGTGTCTTTCATACGTATCTGGTGGTAGCCAGAACGGAGATCAAGTTTAGTAAAGAACTGGGCGCCACTCAATTCATCCAAGAGTCCATCAATGACAAGAATGGGAAATTTGTCTTTAATGGTAAGTTTGTTGAGGGCACAAAGTCAGGACACGTTTGTCAAGAACCTTCTTTCTTCAGGACCATGAACACATGGGAAGAGTAGGGGCACGTACTAGGGCAGATAACGCCCACGTTAAGGAGTTCCTATACCATTTTATCAATTTCATTTTCTTGGGAAAAGGGGTGATGTTATAGATGGATATTGAGAGGAAGGCTTCCTGGTACAAGGGGAATGGAATGATCATGAACACCACGGGAAGGAGGGAGTCCCTGGGGAGTGGAAAATACCACTTGATGTTTAGAAATGATGGATTGGAGGTCTTGCAACACCAAGGGTGTCTTTGTTGATTGTATGGCATGGAGTTGGGAAATAATACCAGAATGACCTTTTTTGAGCAGCTTTTCCATGCGATGGGAACTAATGATCTTAGGTGAACTGGTGGTGATGCCTTGGAACTTATATTGTTGGCCATCCTAGTTGGATTGCATGGTTAATTCCTTAAAATCCATGAGAATGGGACCCAAAGTCCTTAGCCAGTCTACACCCAACACAATGTCACAACTGCCCATGTCGATAGCAAACATATGAGATTTCAGGTGGTAGTCACCAATTTGGAGACACACATTTTCACAATGCCTTCCACATTTCATGGAGCCACCATTGGCAATCATGATTTGGAAATTATTGACTGCATGGATGTAGCAATGAGTTTATTGGGTAATGCAACTATGAATAAAATTATGGGTGCTTCTACTATCAACCAGAATGATGACCTTCCTATGCTTGATGTAATCGATTAGCTTGAGGGTTTGGGGAGTAGAGAAGCCAGTGAGAGAATTTAGGGAAATGACCGGTTCTACTTCGGGAGGGTCTGAGGGAGGGGTTATGTCAGTGGTTTCAGGTGACTTAGACACAAGGGGAGTTTCAACATACTCTTCCGATATATCCTCCGAGATGGCCATAAAAAGCTTTGGTTCCTTACACTTGTGGCACAAGAAATATTTGTCATCACAATTATAACAAAGGCCTTTGAGCTGACATTCAACCATTTCATCCCCGATCAATTTTTGGATCTTTAGTGGAGCGGAGGGAGTAGTGGGATTTACTGGTTTAGTGCGAGGGATAAAGGAGGGTTTCCAGTTTTGAGAAGATACAAGTTGTTGTGCTTCTTTAGCTCTTTTAGTAGCCTCCACCCAACTTCGAGGCCGAGCCATGAGGACATGGGCCCGAATCTCATCCTTGAGGCCACACTCTTGGAAAAAGGCACCAGACATGCCCTTTGTCTGAAAATCTAGGCGCTCAAAAGAAGCTATAAAGTCTTCTACTATGCCTTATTGTTTCAAATTTTTTAAATGGCCCAAATGGTTGGTGTCAGTGTCAAAGCCTTCATAAAGCTCTGCCACAAAGTGTGTCCAAGCAATATACCCTTGACGGGAAGTTTTTCTCCATTGCCACCATTGCCAACATTCTTGATCTAGATGGAGAACAACATACTGGAGTTTGGCCAAGTCATCTATAATGCCGTATAAAGAGAAATAATGTTCCATTTGGGTTACCCAACCAATGGGATCCGAGCCATCAAATTTGGTCACATCCACCCGCGGAAGGCGTAGGTCACGTTGTAAGTGATGGTGCTAAAAGTTATGGGAATGAGAGGAATTTTCATCTTTAGTATGTGGAGGTGGGTTAGATAAAGGGTTATCTGTAGGGATATGCAGCTTGGTGTAGAGCGTCGAAACAACAGATTCAAGATGGATAGTCAGGTCTTGTTTGATTTCATCCATTGAGGATTGCATGGTTGTATTGATGGTGACAACATTGGCATTGAGTTGTTTCACTTCTTGTTGGGTCACGGTGAAATTAGATTGCAAGGTATTGAAGCGAGCTTCCCAGTCTTGGCTACGGGTATGGGCCATGATGACGAGGGAACCAAAATGGGGTGGGGGCGTAAAATTTTTTGCTGAAAAATGATATGTATGAATGTGATAAGGGCAAAGAGATGAATCCAATGGAATATGTCTCAAATAATGGTGTAAAAATTTCCATATATATATATATATATATATATATTTACACCTGCGGAGTTATACTCCGGTTTGAAGAATACTGCAGTGATGAAATATCCAAATGCTTAACCAAGAAGAAATATGTAATGATTTGGCAACCCAAACACAGTTGCGCGACAATAGATCTTGTCTGTTTTAATTTGTTTATGTTTATGTCCCCAAGGGTTAGTTATTCAAGGGTTCTATAGACAAGGGCTTGCCTTGTGCTATAGCTCTCTGATATACGTGTGTGATCCAACAGTAGTACTCGACCCAATACCTCTGGGCACTAACTAAGGAGGCTAGACCATGCCCTATTGAAGCGAGCTTCCCAGTCTTGGCTATGGGTATGGGCCATGATGACGAGGGAACCGAAATGGGGCGGGGGGGTAAAAAATTTTGCTGAAAAATGATATGTATGAATGTGATAAGGGCGAAGAGATGAATCCAATGGAATATGTCTCAAATAATGGTGCAAAAATTTCCATATTTTTTTTTTACACCTGCAGAGTTATACTTCGGTCTGAAGAATACTGCAGTGATGAAATGCCCAACTGCTTAACCAAGAAGAAATGTGTAATGATTTGGCAACCCAAACACAGTTGCATGGCAATAGATCTTGTCTGTTTTAATTTGTTTATGTTTATGTCCCCAAGGGTTATGTATTCAAGGGTTCTACAGACAAGGGCTTGCCTTGTACTATAGCTCTCTGATATACGTGTGGGGTCCAACAGTAGTACTCGACCCAATATCTCAGGGCACTAACTAAGGAGGCTAGATTGTGCCCTATTGAAGCGAGCTTCCCAGTCTTGGCTATGGGTATGGGCCATGATGACGAGGGAACCGAAATGGGATGGGGGGGTCAAAATTTTTGCTGAAAAATGATATGTATGAATGCGATAAGGGCGAAGAGATGAATCCAATGGAATATGTCTCAAATAATGGTGCAAAAATTTCCATATATTGTTTTTTATACCTGCGGAGTTATACTCCGGTCTGAAGAATACTGCAGTGATGAAATGCCCAAATGCTTAACCAGGAAGAAATGTGTAATGATTTGGCAACCCAAACACAGATGCGCGGCAATAGATCTCGTCTGTTTTAATTTGTTTATGTTTATGTCCCCAAGGGTTAGGTATTCAAGGGTTCTATAGACAAGGGCTTGCCCTGTGCTATAGCTCTCTGATATACATGCGAGGTCCAACAATAGTACTTGAACCAATATCTCAGGGCACTAACTAAGGAGGCTAGACCGTGCCCTTAGCCATACTACCCGACTACCCAGGTACTAGAGAGTATCTTCCCGAGTGTTGTTCTTGGTGGCACTATAGTAGTCAGGCGGCCGATCGGTTTATCTAAAGAGGGCTTCAGGTAATCTAGGCTGATCTATACACATGTGTTGTCTGATGCGCTACCACTCGAAGGGGTACTAGCAGGGGTTACAAGGGTGGCCAACAGATGTGCCCTGAAGTACCACTTGTATTTCTTGCGTGTATGAATCCCTCAACTGCAGGTTTGTGCGTGTAACGATAGATCTCTGTGGCTTAAAGACGTTGGAATACGTCTCTACCCTAAAAAAAAATTTAACCCACAATTTCTGTCGAGGAAAGTGCTATGATACCACTTGTAATATACCAGATATAAAAAGTATGCAGAACAGAAATAAAATGCTAGAAATGGCAGAATAACAACAATATAACTAGAACAATCACCACAATAACACTGAAATGATATAAGAATAACAATGTAATTAACACTTTGATTCTGAGAGCAATGTTCATGGGCCTCTTCGAGGGGGAAACCTCCAGTCGAGCAGAGCTCTATTACAATAATATCCAAGCTGGGGTTCTCATACCCTCGACTCCTATTTATACTAAATATGTCTATCAAAAGAAGCATGTAGAGGAAGATCCTTCTAGAAGAAGAAGCTTCTATCAGGTCCTCTTACATTCAACTTATTCTATTTTATTGCAAGGCCTTATTAATGTTGACCTTTATTACATCTGAATATATTGTTCTACCTATGTGCAGGTTAGGACCCTAACATCTATTAATTCAAATGACATAAGTACATCAATGTTTTTACCTCTTAGTGTATATGCACTCCTCTTTTCCCCTTGCTCCTTTCTCCTCCTCAACTCTTCAACCAAGCTAGGAAACCTGACTACAACCGATGTAGATGGAGAAGTGCCTCTGAATTTTGGCATCATAGATCTATAAATATTCCTCCTCTCCCCTATGCTCAAGATTTTTATTCTTTATATAGATTCTTGGAAGAGGCTTAGGAGAGCTTCCAGATCTTCTATAGATCAATGGAGACTCGAATGATGTGAGTTACAAGGCTCATGCCAAGAAGAACCAACTCATCCCTCACTTTCTGTTGGCACAGGGTCAGACCCAGGGTTCAACACTTCAACAACACACCAACAAAACCCTAACTACCGACCCTTTCGACAACACCTACGAAGCAGATGAAGTCTCACTTGAGGTAGAGGCAGGGGGTGTTGTAGGACTCAAGTGTCTGTAACCTAGCTGGGACACAGATCTATGATTACAATACTTAACAAAGCACTTAACAGTTAACATTCATTAGCATTTAACCCTTATTCACATTGCTGGTAAAACCCTAATTACAGAACAACACAGTATTCAACAAGACCTAACACACCCAAGAACTTAGCACATAGAAATAGAGCATATCTAGCATTCATTCACATTACTAAAAACTAAGCTACTATATCATATGCATCTAACATACATAAAGATGACAACACTAAGCATAAATCACATCAATCACACAAAGAAACCATAACACATGATATACGTGGTTCACCCCCAGCATGGGGCTACATCCACCAACTCTTCATCTTCTTTATTATCTTCTGTCAATCTCCTTACATGCATAGAGCTTCAAAGCCAACTCCACATAGGACAGGAGATTTGCGCGCACCTCGCCAGATCCTCCTTCCCTAATCTTGGCAAATCATAGAGCCTTTCTTACAATCACTTGCACTTAGCCCTATAAGTTCTCAATATACAATATGCATAGAGCTAACTCAATCACATAGATCCAACTGCTTATATCACTTGCACTTAGCATAATACAACACTTAGCACCCCATACCTCTTAGATCTAGTCTCTTTCTTACATCGCCTAGATATCTATTTATACATTACAAAAGGGGCCTAAGCATGGGTAAGACCCATGGGATGACATCCCATACCCGTTACATAAAACCTAAACCAAAAAATCCTGCAAAAGGGGGCGAGATCCTGTGATCTCCGCTTCACCTGGCGCTCCATCTTCGACCAGCCTGTCGAAGTCCCAAAATTGGTCAAACATGACCATCGTTTCCAAAAAACTTGGTCAAGGGCCAACAGGCCCCCAACACTCACCTGTGAGTCGTCTCGAGTCACTCTGATCTGGGTAGCTTTGCCTTGAAGGCCTCGAGCTTAGCTCGAGCTGCCTTGACCTACTACTTCGCCAAAGCCTCCTACTCGACGAACTCTTGAATAACTTTCTCAGTCACCGGTCCTTCCAAGCGTTGTTCTACCGTGGTGACTACTTGTTCTAGCTGTGCACCTTGTCCTTCAATCTCCTCAAAAAGTGTGCAAGCTTCATCCTTCACTGGTTGGAATCTCTGGGTCACTTCCATGAATTTACTCTAGATGGCATGGACCTATTGCTGAATCGTGCACTGTTCCTATGACCTTTTCATCCTCTCGACTGGTGACAATAGCTTCAATTGTGATTTCACTGTTGCTACCTGTTGCTTTGCCTCCTAGAGCTGTGACTCCAATGTCCTTAGTTCAGGGTCCTCTTCAAGGCGCTCAAGGTCTATGCACTTCAACTGCTGAGTTGCTTGCATTCCAAGGCCAATGCCTTGATTCTCTCAACTGCGCTCTGGGTAGTTTCTTCTCTCTGATCTCGTAGTTCCTGCGAAGTGCTTGGCACGACTTGTAGTTCTAGTTCTATTATTCGATCTTGAAGCTGCTAAATGGCTTCAACAAGCTTCCCCACCTGGATATCAACGGTTTCTTATTCCATTGGTGCTAGGCCCATCACAGAACAAAGTGCTCTGGTGACTGCTTCCTTAACTCCCATCTGCTCTGTGAGTAGCTGTTCTTTCTCCTTCTGGATCTGTGCTCTATCCTTTGCAAACTTCGCCTGGAGGTCATCTTTTTCTTGTTGCGCAACCCAGCGTTGCTCCATGGATTCCTCCTTTGCTTGCTTCAAGGCCTCTGTGGCATTTTCTTTTTCCTTCTGGACACGAAGAAGGTGAGCCTCTGTCGAGTTTGCTAGTCTGCATAGATCGGCAGGCTCATCTCCTACTTGTATGTCCCTTGCTGACAATGACACAATAGGCATTGCATGGATTGAATAAAGAGCCTGTTGTACCCCTTTGAGCTCTGCCTCGATCCCGTCAAACATTGTCTCTTGTTTGGCTTCGCTTCGCTGCAAGATGTCCTCTGATGTATCTGATACAACGAAAATGATAAGGTCGATGTCATCCATCGTGAGCACGGTGTGGAATGGAGGTTTATTGGCTTTTGAATTATTCCGCGATGAAGTTTTCATCGAGGAACCCTTTCTTTTTTTGGATGTTTCTGTCTCTATCAGGGGATATTTAGGTGGTGTTACTTTGCCCTGCTTTTGCTTGTCTTCTTCCCCTTCATCCTCTTCTTTGTCTACTTCGTCACCACCTCCCCCTTCAGGTGAATCTAGTGTAGTTTCCTTTGATGTGCTGCTTAATTCCTGTACCTCTTCCTTCTTTTTTTTCCTGCTGCTATTGGGTGCATCATATTCTTCACAATTGACTACATGACTTTTGATGAGGTCAGGGTCGGATAGTTCTGTCTGTTCGAATGGTATGAGGAATTCCGCAAGCCATTCCTTTGTTATTTCCTCCATATGTTCCTCGGTGAGTTTGTAAAGGGACTAGAGTTCTTCTTTATGTTTGTCTCCGCGCGCAGTGATATAGATGAAGTGTCTGTCTACGCGAAACTTCGTGATTGGCCTAAACCTATGAAGTGTGTTCGACATCATACGAGGGAAGGATTCAATGCCCCTATTCAGCTGCAGATAATAGGTGTGGAACACCACGTTTGACTGCCATTACTTCACCATGTTGCTCGAATACCATAGCGTAGTGAACTTTGCAACTAGTGGTTCAGATGACTCAATTTCAGGGAAGGTCACTCCTTCCAGCATCTCCCAAGCAATGAAGGCAATGAGAATCAACAACCAACTTAAGTGGAAATCATAGCCATTATCCCGAGCTTCATGGAAGTCTTTCTCTAACTGGTTGATGAGGTAGCTCGCCTAGTTCATTTGTAGTCCTTCAACGCATTTTCCTGCGAGGTCGACGACAAACCCTGTGACATGCGTTGGCCTATTATTCCTGACGATATTACCAGTGATCAACTGGAAATCTAGGCACACTACGCCATTCTGGATGGAGGCTACCTTATAGCCCCGCTTCCCCTTCCCCACATCGCCATAGGTGTCTTTTATTGTCTGTGTCAGGGCACGATCTGCAGCCTTCCCTAGGTAAAAGTCCTGTGGGTGTGGTCCTTGCATGCTCACACCGTTGATCCGATGGATCAATGTCGGATCTAATATGATGCACCTGTCCAACCACGACAACAGGATTTTAATGCACATGTTAACCTCTTGGTGTTTGTTGAAGTGTGGTAACTTCATTACATTGAGGATGGTCGATCTTGCGATGTCCATGGTTCACAACTGGGGGATTATCTTTGACCTCTTCCTCATTTTCTTGGTCAAATACTTGTGTGGTGCAAGAATTCCATAGTTTTTGCAATCTCCCAAGTTGAAGTCACTGATCTTAAGCATCAAAATCCTCTCCAACTGGATTCCTACTGCACGTATCCCCTTCGGGAGGTACGTGGTGATCATTGTGTAGCTGAAGTCCCTCGGGATGCTGTCACGACTCACCGTGCTAGCGAAAGGCGGGATGTAGTCAGGCATGATTGATGGGATGAGATTTGCATTCGCCAAGTCATCACGATTCTTGGTTCATTTCTCTGTTGCAGTTCGGGAGGGCCCAAATTGACGGACAATCGATGGGGATGCTTGTACTCCTCTTGTCAACAAAGCTTGTGCTCCTGTGGACATGACCTTCTCAGCCATGAGGTCTATGAGAATCACTTCGACGGATTTATCTACTCCGATAAAGTCACTCGACATACACGCTCGACATATGATATCTGGGGTCGGTGAACAAATAATCAAGGTAGAAGAATGGATGGCAAGGTCTCAAGAAGAACTACGCGAAAGCAACTAGTTCTTTGTAGGCTCAGATAATCACAATTGGCAAAAGTGTCCACGGTAAGACATTTGACGGGTTAAATAGATAACATCGTAACAGATTCTTCCAATGGGTAGGAATGCCTCAATCAATGCAATTCCATCCGTTATGGCGTGGTCCCAACAGTCCAATGGAAAACGTTCCGGCAATAACTGCGTTTCTAGCCATTCTGGAGCATCGTTCTAACGACCGGGATGCCTCCAATGGTCATATTTTTCCGCCGTGGCGAAGTGCCAACCTGCGTTTCTCTGCTATTCTGGGGAGGTTCAAGTTCTGCAAGCCTTCCTTCTGCGAAGTCCTCTTTGGAACCTCTTGCAATTTTTCTAGCTTTTCTTTCTTCTTACTGAGTTTTATAGCTTTCTTTCCTGTGATCTGCGTCTCTGGATTCTTCTTTCCATTCTTGTTCTTATCTCATATTGGCATAGTAACTTCGCACTGTTGAGGATCTTTCACAAGGTTCGAGTGTAATACTTCTTCTCTTACTCCTTCTAGAGTAGGTGCTCTACTCTCCTGCATGGATAAGTACTTTAAGTCTTCTTGCGTTCTTTCAACTTCGACAGCTAGGTCTTTGGCCCTCAGTTGATTCTACTTGTCCTCCTGTTCTTCTAGTAAGCACTCTATTCTCCTAGCTATGAAATCCCTTAATTCTTGATTTTTCTTTTCTAGAGATTCCTTTTCTTCTTTCCTTCGGATTTGATCTTTCTCAGCCCAGGTCTTTCCTAACAAAAGTGCAAAGGGAGCGTTGTTCTTAGAAAACTTAATGACCTCAAATTCTTCTTCTGTCGATGTTCCATGAGCAATCATAGGTACATGGGAAATTCTTTCACATAGGGTTATCAACTTTCCTTTAAACAATCCTATTCCTCCTAGTGAAGGAACCATAATAGGCTTTCCTAATATTTCCTGAGTACTTTCTGTCATAATGTTCACCTGTGTTTTGTCATCCAATACACAGTCTATGTCGAAGTCTCCTATTCTTATTTCTATGCACTCTTTCTTTTTTAAGATATCTGATAAACTGGTATCTCTGTGATCATTCGATGCTTCTTTCATCTACAATAATATAGCCTCTGATTCTTTTTGGTTCTTTAGCATATTCTTAGTCTCTGGACCTTCCTTATGGTCTTCTTGTCTCATGTTCATCTTTTCAACTTTAGCAATCATTCAAGGGAAATCCAAAACTTCATGGCCCATGAATTTACAACAAAGACAAATAGGACCTCTACTAGGGCATTCCTTAGCAAGATGTCCTGGTCTTCTACAACTATAACAAAGAGTCAATCCTCTCTTTCTCTTGAACGATCCCCAACCTTTCCTGTATTGCGCATTGGGATCGCAGTGATGGACCTGGAAAAAATTCTTTCTAGGATCTTGCATCTACTTGTTAGTCCAAAAATTCTTTCTATGCATAGGAATATCATATCTTTCACTATTTCTATCAAATCTATTCATATCATATCTTCTTTCTTCAAGTCATGCCCTAGTTTTCAGACTAGGACCAAATCTATCAAACATACCTAGATCCATTCTTTCGAAGCAAACAATTCCACTTTTCTTACTTTTATCAGAGCACAACTCTTTAATATCTTACCTATTTTCTTCAGATCAGACTTCTTTTCTTAGCACAGAGCTTCACAAGTCAAGTAGAGTACTACACACTACAACAACAAATCTACACACAAAGCTTTCTCTTTTCTTCATTTCCCAGCATTCATAGTTTTAGGTCTCGACAATGGAATTATTTGTTGGCACAGGGTCAGACCCAGGGTTCAACGCTTCAACAACACACCAACAAAACCCTAACTACCAACCCTTTCGGAAACATCTGCGAAGCAGATGATGTCTCACCCGAGGTAGAGGCAGGGGGGTTGTAGGACTCAAGTGTTTGCAACCTAGCTGGGACATAGATATGTGATTACAATACTTAACAGAGCGCTTAGCAGTTAACATTCATTATCATTTAACCCTTATTCACATCGTAGGTAAAACCCTGATTACAGAAAAACATAGTATTCAACAAGATCTAACACACCCAATCACTTAACACATAGAAATAGATCAGATCTAGCATTAATTCATATTACTAAACACTAAGCTACTATATTAGATGCATATAACATACTTAAAGATGACAACACTAAACATAAATCACATCAATCACACAAAGCAACCATAACACAGGATATACGTGGTTCAACCCTAGTGTGAGGCTACGTCCCCCAACTCTTCACCTTCTTTATTATCTTCTGTCAATCTCCTTACATGCACAAAGCTTCAAAGCCAACTCTGCATAGGACAGGAGATATGTGTGCACCTTGCTAGATCCTCCTTCCCCGAGCTTGGCAGAACACAGAGCCTTTCTTACAATCACTTGCACTTAGCCCTGTAAGTTCTCAATATACAATATGCACAAATCTAACTCAATCACGTAGATCCAACCACTTATATCACTTGCACTTAGCACAATGCAACACTTAGCATAACATACCTCTTAGATCTAGTCTCTTTCTTACATCACCTAGATATCTATTTATACATTACAAAAGGGGCCTAAGAATGGGTAAGACCCATGGTCTGACATCCCATACCTATTACATAAACCCTAAACCCAAAAATCCCACAAAAGGGGGCAATATCCTACGATCTCTACTTCACCTGGTGCTCCGTCTTCGACCAGCCTGTCGAAGTCCCAAAATTGGTCAAACATGACCATCATTTCCACAAAACCTGGTCAAGGGCCAACACTTTCCTCTTCAAAAATCCATGAATCTAGAAGCTTATAGAGGACGTTGCTTGTTGTGAACCATTGATAAGAGACATGTCACTGGTTGTCCCATAGATGACCAACGACACCCCTAAAAAATTGTCTGAATCTTGAGCTAGGGTTGTGTCTTGGCTTACATCTTTTGTTGTGTTCTTCTATGACCCTATAGGGTGAAAATTAAGGCTATAACATAGTACTTGCAATCAAACACCAAGGATAAAAGCATATATAGACCATCCCCAAAGTAGACATACTTAGACTCTAAATAGTATCAAATCATGGCCACCCAAAAAATACATCACAAATCCATGACATGAAATGAAATACCATGGAAACTAAAGAATACACGGTGGATCCATGTCATCAATAATATCATATCCATGAGAAAATCAAGGATGATTTTAAGAATGGAAATTTATTTTAAAATGTAGAAACCTTGGTGAATCTAACTAATCCTTCATATGCCAACTATAAATGTTTGGCGATATTTTTGTAAAAATATTCAAATTTCTAAGGATTTTATATAGTTTTTATAAAATTTTGGCGATTTTTAAGGTAAAATAATTTTATCCTATAGAATTTGGGCGAATCATTTTTAAAATAGCGAATCTCGTTTTTGGAAAAACCATGGAAAATTAGCCCATGAGCGAAATTTAGCCCCTAAAATCATCCATGGAGAAAATACAATGTGGATCTATGTCACAACATATACATCAGGAGGACAATAAGCACTAAGGAGAGTGCCCCCTTAGTCTTCAAAGTAATCATATATAATTGATATACTCCATTGAAACTTGGGAGGGGTGTTGTGAATGAAGGATGTGGCCCCAAACCCTGATGGTACGATTCTACAGTATACAAATAGATGAGTTGATGTCGAGCATGGTATAACCCATCTGATTATTGGTTATTGAGGTATATTGTTAACAGATGCGAGGGGACCCACCAATGATGAAAATGGACCTTGAGGTACCTGGTAAAATCCAGTGAGTAAGAATAGAGGATATGATGTCAAACACTCATAGAATCGATCGATCATGGGTCAATGATGTAAACCCACTGTCGATCGCAAGGAGGC
This sequence comes from Picea mariana, assembly GCA_032191745.1. Lineage (NCBI taxonomy): Eukaryota > Viridiplantae > Streptophyta > Pinopsida > Pinales > Pinaceae > Picea > Picea mariana. Next base: position 82,843 of record JASDQU010240415.1, on the reverse strand, counting down.
TTACCATTGAGGACTGAAAGCTCCAAGGTACTGGCTAGTTTCTAGATCCTTCTCATAGATAATGTGTTGAAGTTGATAGTAAGAGATCCGTCGAAGGAGGGCCTTAATGTATCCCCCATCAATCGATGTGAAACATACACCGAGAGATGATGTGAAGAGATATAATCACCAAGTGTAACTGACAAAGAGATGACTGACTCAAAAAGTAAACAAAACAACAGATGGTTGACTCATGCTTAAAATTCCATCGAACATATAACACGACACAATGGTGACTTGATAGCAAGAATTAAGAGCTAGATGAATATAGTGAAACAATGCAGGAGACATTGAAGCACTCTACATGATGACTAGAAGAGTAACCAACTAGAGGAGTATCCATGACTCATATTATTGAGACGACTCCTAGGAAAGTTAAAACCCAACTATAAGATAATGACTAGAATAGTTTCCATGTTCAAGGCAACTCAATTGACGCCACCATTTCAAAAATAGATCAATGGTGAAAAACCCCCACTCTTTTTTAATTTTTTGTTTCTTGTTTTTAGTGTCTCCTTCATGGTTTAATGAGCACAAAATAGATATAAAAGTATGCTCGGTAGTTTCTTTTTAGTTCAATTTTAACGATCCCAAAGAATAGTCAAAAGTATACTCGCGGTCGTGTATTTTTCATGTCTTTTAATGAGTCAAAAAATATGTAAAAGTGTACTCGAAATGGTGTATTTTTCATGTCTTTTTTCGAGTTCGAAAAAGAGATAAAAGTGTACTCGTCTGGAGATAATGAATGTAATGTCCCCATCCTTCAAGCTGAACCATGCCACACAATTTTTTTTCCTCTGATACCATTAAATAACTACCATGCCCTGCATATGTAACAATTATGTAGAACTAACAATATCATGCATAACCATGCATAATTATGTATAGTTACAACAAACACAATTAACATAAATATGCACACAGTAATCAACATGTAAGCACACATAAAAGAACACTTACATTTTGTTGTAAATCGCTAACTACATGAAAAACTCATATGTTTCTCCCAACCATATAATTTGTTATTCATGCACTCTCAACAACAGTTCACCCCTGAGCTGGGGCTATGACTCCACCAAGGAAAAGGCTACCTAAGCCAAACTATGGTCTGAACAACAACACAACAAGGACATGCCTAGGTTCCAAATCCATTAAAAGTTCTCAACTCACATCCTCCCATTCCCCACATCCTATCTCACCCTAAGAAGTGTACCCCTTCTTTGCTCAATAGTCCTTTGGTTGTCCCACTTCCCTTCTGGGGATTTAGAAACATGCCGAACAAGAAGTCTCAGATCTCTATAGCACTTGGCACACAAGGATGCTCTAAGATCTCAACACCCACTAGTTTAGTTCACAAGGAAACCTATTCCCAATAACTCTATCACCCATAAAGAATGTTCCACAAGCCTGACAACCTGCTTCTTCATCCCAAACCCCCAAGGATTTACTGGGTAACAATCAACTTCAACTTTCACTCTCCAGCCAAGGTACATATGATGGAATTATTACATGAATTATTGGACAACATGATTGGGAAAGAATGATGGAAAGTACACTAAGTTCTGCACATTACATATACATGTGCCCTTTTTAACACTTGTCACTCAAGGAACTAACATGTCCCCCACTTGGTAATTCATTCCTCCCACTTAGGAACTTAGGAAAAAACATTACATAACACTTGGGACTTAAGAATGATATTATTTTATTCCTTGGATTAAGCCCCCTTGACTTAGCCCCTTTTCTCAAGCCCTTAGCCCCCCTTTCCCTCTTATTGAGTCCTAGCCCCCCATATGCTTTTGTAAGACTTGGTCTGCAATAGTGGTGTATTTTATTAATACAATCAAGTGTGATTACGTATTACATTTGTTAGGCTCACTGGCCTTTCAACTCATGGGTTCCTTGGCCTAAATCACATAGGCACTCTGGCCTCAAAACTTATATACAAAGGCACTCTAGCCCAAAATATCATGGCTCACCAACCTATAAAGAATATGTAAATTTACAACTTAGGGTTCAGCCTAGGGGTATTACATTCCCCTCTCCCTTATTTATGAACTATTCTCAGTGCATTATATACACATGTACAATCAAAATTATTAAAGAAGCTCCAAAAATATGTGGGTACTCCTCCCACATGGAATCCTTGTGCTCCCATGTTGTATCTTCAGGACCGTAACAGGTCCATTGGACATTTACCAACCCTATTTCTCAATTCCGGATAAACTTGAATTTCTTGTCCAATATGGACACCGAATGAACTCATAAGTCACCTTCTTGCTCCACTTGAATCATATTCCAATCAATTACATGATTAACATCATGCACATACTTTTGAAGAAAAGACATATGAAATACATTATGTATGCACATGGATGCAGGCAGTGCAAACATGTATGCAACAAGATCAATCCTTTCTAGGATATCAAATGGTCCACTATATCTTACTGCTAGTTTTGGGTAGCTCCCCAATTTAAGTGAATGCTTCTTAGCCTTCACTTTCAAAAAGACATGATCTCCCATTTTAAATTCTCTGTGCGTTCTGCCTTTGTTTGCATAATTTTTTTTCCTGTCATAAACAACCTTTAAATTTTTCTTTATTTTCTCCATCTTCTCTTCCATTTCCCTGAGCAATTCTGGCCCAACCACTGCCCTGTCTACTAGGTTGTCCCAACTCACTAGAATGTTTCACTTTCTTCCATATAATGCTTAAAATGGGATCATCTTCAAAGATGCTTGATACCCATTATTATAATAAAACTCAACTAAATGTAGACAATCTTCCCACTTTGATGGTTTATCCATCACTTACATTCTTAGCATATATTCAATCACTTGATTGACCCTCTCTGTTTTCCCATCTGATCTAGGTGATATTCTGTGCTAAAATTAAGATTTGTCCCAAATCCTTTAAATAATCCCTTCCGAAAATTTGATGTGAACTTGGGATCTTTGTCAGAAACAATTTCCTAGGCACACTATGTAGCCTGGCAATTTTTCTCATGTAAATATATGCAATGTTTGTTGCCTTATGCATTAGCTTCACTGGAATAAAGTGAGAAGCTTTAGTTAGCCTATCCACCACTACCATGATGGAATCATGTTGCTTCATTGTTCTGGGAATCTTGGTGATAAAATCAATTGTCACAACTTCTCATTTTCACTCAAGAATGGGCAATGGTTGTATAAATCTAGTTGGATGTATGTGCTCAACCTTTACCTTTTGACATTCTAGACACCTGTATATATAATTAACCACCTTTTTCTTCATACATGGCCAAAAATATTGAACTTTGATGACTACAATTGTTTTCTGGTAACTCAGGTGCCCAACATAAGGAACATTATGCATTTCTCTCAGCACCATATTTTTTAGCTCCTGTGATTTAGACACATATACTATGCCCATGTACATGAGGATTCCACACTCTCTTAGCTCATAATCTTTAATTTTCTGTTGAAAATTACCTTGTTGTAATATTTCTTTTGTTAGCACATAATGATAATTTGATTTTGCAACTTCCAAAGTTCTGTTTTTTAAATCATATTTATACATGCTAATGCTTTTAGAATGCATCTCATGCACTGTCCTGTTGAGTGCATCAACCACCTTGTTCTCCTTGCATTTGATATGATTTATATCAAAGTCATACTCACCGAGAAATTCAAACCATCTAATTTTTTTGGAATTCAAAGTTGATTGTCCAAACAAACATTTTAGACCACTATGGTCTTTCCTCAACTCAACTCTTTTTCCCATAAGATAATGCCTCCACATAATTAATGCAAGAAATATGACTTCAAATTATAAATCGTGGGTGTCATAATGTCTCTCATGTTCCTTCGATTTTCTAGACTCGTAGAATATCACATGCCCATTTTGGGTAAGGACCCCTCTAAGCCCTTGTTAGATTTTGACATGCACCCAGACTTGGTGCAAACACACCTCTGATATGGTATAGGTTCTCAACAATATACACAAATTATACATTTTGAACTATGAACATAAACACACTGAGATGCCTAAAAACTTAGCACAATTGAAAATAGACCAACAGTTGAATCATGCACAAGTACATACGAATTTAATGCCAAAATCGCTTGTTCTTAAACCTAGAACAATGGGCTCATGTACTAGGGAAAATGGCCATTTTCTTATACAAAAGAATATGCCAAAACACAAAGGTACACTTACAGAACAACCCTTGTTCACTGGTGATGAAACCCTCCTCGTTTCCTTGATATTGAACTTAGGGTTAGGGCATCCTTGCCTACATAAACTCTCCATTGCATCTACAGCTTGAATCCATCCTTTGGGGATTTTACACAGGGCCCTCTCTCTGCTGTTGTTTTGGTTGTGACAATCCTCAATGGTTGTTCCAAAACCTATTGTCTTGGTACACCAAGTTTCCTAGAACTAGTTGCTATTCCAGTCCTCTTAACTTTCCAAAATATTCCCTCAAGTCTCTTGTCAGGATGCTACAACAACCACTTTATCTCTATTGTTCTAGCCTCCTTATCCTACTATACTAGCTCTAGAACTTACCTCTAACTATCCTCAAGTATGAAACTCAGGTATAGGTCTTCAAACCACTGTACTAGCCCTCAAATAATGTTGTTACAATAATTCTTCTTGGCTTACTACCTTCTCATGTTGCTACAACAACCTTTTGTACCTGTGGTTGCCTTAGACATTACCTTATAGGCCTGTGGCAGACTTCCTTGGCTGGCCAAGCCCCAAAACTATAGGCTGAGTCTCCTTAGGACCTCAGCTAGACTCCAAGGGTCTACTGTTACTTTCCTCCACCTGACCGAGCCCTCTAGCACTATGGAAACCTTCCTCTCCTAGGATGCGACCTGCTCTCCCTTCACTGCCAGCTACCACACAAACCTGCAACAACCTCTCTCCTTGTTGACCAAGCCTCTCCTTGCCACCCAAAAAACCTCCGATAGTCAGTTACTACCTCTCTCCTGCCAAAAACACTCCCAAAGAAACAGAGTTGAGGCCTACCTTTGTTGGTCAAGTCCTCCTTTTCAAGGTACGTTCCCCAAACAAGAATAAAACAAAAGAATTGAGGCCTAGTGACCTCTCTCCATGGTTGGATCGAGGTCACCAAGAATCCACACAAGAACGAATCATCTTACATTGACCTTATGTCCTTTTATACAAATCAAAGGGGTGAGTAAAATCCCCTAAGTTAACTCAATATTAAATTAGAATATTTAATTCCTCCATGTGGGTGTGAAACCCCAACACAAGCCCACAAAGTCGATCATCAAGCCCATGAAGCCCCAACTTCATTCCAAGGGATTTTCACTGAAAC
>JASDQU010240415.1:63197-76505 GCA_032191745.1 Picea mariana | reverse complement strand
ATGTGTTAAATGTTGGCGCGGGGTTTGAAACCAAGACCCGTGTGTTAAGTGTTGGCGCGGGGCCCAAACAGAAGTTGCACGGTTTTCAAATGGTTTAACCACCTTTTTGCCCAGCGCAAGGTCACATGGCCATATGCCCAGGTGCCGAGGCGGTTAGGGGCTGGAGGCGCCTTAACCGTCCTACGGTTTGCACCGTTGGCGCGGTTGCGCTCGGTGCTGGGTTTTTGTGCTTAAAAGAGCGTGTGAGCCAGGTTCATTCAAGGGGGTACGAATTGTAGAACCAGAGACAACAAGCTTGAAGAGGGAGACTTCCAGGAGGCCTAACTTCTTCATTTTTCGACCGATTGAGGTGCTGAAAGAGCCCAGACAGGGGTTTTGGGACGCTGGGAATCCATTGGAGCAGTCAATTTGTCAGTTTGAGCATTGTAAGACATGTGTTTGAGCACTTTTTGAGTAATTAATAATAATGATCCATTGGAAACTGGACCAAGAGATGTAGCCCATAAGAGGGGTGAACTCCTTTATCAATTGTTGTGCACATGTGTTTATGTTCAATGTTTATGCTGCTATCTATATGTATTTTGCATAAGTAATCCATAATTTATGTGTTGCAAATTGATCCGGTTGCTTTAAACACATAACATTTCACTTGCAATAATTATTCAAGTTTTTCAAGTCTTCTTCATTTTTAGATCACAATGTTACCCACAATCATTTCATGGATATGAGAAGGCTGGCTTGTGATGACAACCCCTTTCTCTTGGCTATGCCATCAAGAGCCATTACCCTAGCATGGTGACCAATTGAATGGTAGTGTCATACCGCTACATGCCCATGGAACTAATAGGTTGGCTCATGATGAGACCTCCTATCCTCCAACTAGGTCTTGATTTTATTATTTTATGGGTCCCTCTATTTCTTGCTGAGAAGCCTTTTATTGCTTTCTCAAGGATCCCCAGACGAAGCATCTGAAGGTTTTTTTCTTTTGGCTTTTAGGTTTTTCCAACTACTTTTACCCTCTGGTCATTTAACCCCTTCTTCCCACAAGGTAAGGTACATCCCTTTTCTATCTTGGCAAACCCAATGCTCGAACCAATGTAGGGGATGGATGAGAGGGAAAAAAGATGAAAAGTTATAAGTATGGTGGGAATGGATGATGACCTTTCATGAACCCACCCAATGGCAACTCAAACACTATGGGAACCAACTTTCTAGGGAATCCTTTCATTCCCCCTGGGTGTGGACAAGTGGGAAGGCATAAGGTCCAAGCACACATCAGAAGTAAAAATAGTTAAATGCACATATTCAAATGTTTTGAGAATCAGAGCTACACATGCCATGATACCGAGACTCATTACCTCATAGATAAAGACCCACTACTGCTGAAGGACTAGGATGATGGGATGATTGTTGCTACTGCTGACAAGATGGAGGCACTGAAGAAGAATGATGGGCCCTCCAGGGCCAAACTCAAGTCAATATGGCTCTCGGTACTCCATGTCTAGGACCTGTGGGCCTCAAGACATAATCTCCTTAGTTATCCCTAGGCTAAGGGATAACATTTGGCTCCAACTCAGGGACATGTGCTCACCATAGAGCGTATGAGAACCTCAACATATATGGCATGACCTCTAACCTACTTAATCTCAACAAAAATTATTAGTAATCATTTGGGGTGGTGATATCACCCCTGGCTCATATATGGTACAATAAATGAAAGTAAGCAAGCAGATATACAAATGGAAATACAACTACTCTAGCATGAAATGAATATGGTATATACAATGAATGCAAATGCCTACCTACTTACCTGTACTTAGCTGTTGGTTGAATGTTAGGTGTAGTCAAATATCTAGTGGAACCATCCTAGCAATGTCTCATAATACCTGCCTTTGTGCTTCATCATAAACCAAAACAATGATAAATCAAGCACAAAAATAACATGAGTTAGAGAATGCATTGTATCATTGGGAATCATAAAGTCTAGCTCATGGAGGCTAGTGGGAGGGACAAAATGGTGCAAAGTCATACTCTCAGGAAAGTGCTCAATCTGTCTTAGAAAGGGATCTTGAAAATTCAAAGGTTCAATAGACTGACTCAAAGAGTCCGAAGGTTGGCTACCTCAGACGTCTTCACAATCTGAGGTCTGGGAAGGGACTAGCAAGAACCCTTAGGATGACTAACAATCTCTTAAGGGGAAGTTGGAAGATTGTGATAGTAAGCTTCTTCTTAAGGTACTCAACCATCCCCTAAATTCCAAAAGGAGATTTTGTCCTACATAAGACTTGGGATAAGGGACATGTTTCCAAACCATACCTTTAGTGACATAGCGAGGTAAAGTAATCAAAGGGAGGTGGAAAATCTTATCACAAGTATCTTGCTTCGGGAAATCAACTTCCTCACTCTTATCAACATCTGAGCACAATGATGGTTGATAATTTTATTCATAGATTAAATCCAAGTGATCAAAGGAACATTCATCAAATTCCTCAAGGTATGACCAAAAATTATTAGGAGAACATAGTATCAGGTCATCCTTGGGTGTCTGAATTTTTTTTGTAATCATGTCATGTCCTTGTTGCCAAATTCCAAACTTATTAGTAACTTCATGTGATAATGGTAAAGGAAAATTTTAGACATGACCCTCAATATCGTAAATGGGATCCCCATCATATCCAATCACATCCCAATTACGTTTCCTGATAGGTATGAACTCTTCAATATTATCAACAAAATCATCATCTTCATCATAGCATGAAGGGGTGAAAACATCCAACACTTCTTCACTTTCCACATCATAAGATAAAGAATCATTAAAAATTTGGAAAGGGAAACAACTCACCTTGCTTACTTCTTCTTTTGCAAGAGCTTCAAGTATTTGGATAAATTCATCAAATGGAAGGCTTGCTTCTACATCTTCAACTTTATAAGAAGGAGGGTTTTTCTTGTTCAAAGGTTCCCTTTATAAATCATAAAATAAGGCATTATCAAGAACCTGAAAAGGAAAGTGACTAAACTCATCCTATTCTTCTTGTGTAGGAGGAATAGGCTCGTGGATGGCTTCATCAGAGGGAGAAGCACATATCAATACTACATCATCGTTTTTGATATCTCTAGGATCTCGCTGTTTAACCATATCTTCGTTATCTTCGGTAGAAGCATGAGTAAATTCTTTCCCTTACTCATGGGATTGGAAAACCTCATTAGGATCGCTCTCCTCAACCTCCTGTTGGTTGATGACTTGTTCCCTTCTTTCAAAGATATCAAGGGAGAGTAATCTCTCTAGACTAAGGGTATCTGGGGTACCTTTGGGGTCATCAACTTTGGTTCCTAGAGAGAAGATGTGTTTTCTCTTGGACAAAGAGATATTCTCCTCGATTTGCATGGCCATGTAATAGGCATAATCGATTGTTTTTGGCCCCTTTTTATTTAGGAGGAACCCTAAATGCACTGAGAGTGCATTGGTATAGAGATACACGAGGTACTTGTCTCTAGGATGATGGCTTTAGGAATCTGATATAGCAAGTTCTCAAACCTATTATGGAATTCCCTAACAGTCTCATTCTCAGTTTGTTTTATATAGTCGAGTCTTTTAAGTAATGTTTGGATATCTTCCAATTTAACACCCCATATTTTGAGAACGATTTCTTCTAACTGGTCCATAGATGCAATTTTAGCATCAGGGATATTGTCATACCATTTCCTAGCATTGCCATGAAGATTGGCAGAGAAATTTTTCATTGCCAAATATTCAACATCATCACTAATAGGATGGATTTGAAAGAAAACCCTAAAAATACCCATTTGATAGTCGACTCTCTCCCCATCACTACCAGTAAATCTAGGGAGCCATTTATCGTACTCTGGGGGAATTTGTCAAGGTTATCCTGAGATTTTAATCATTTCTAAATGTTTGAAGTTTCCTGGGTCCCATTGAGAAGTCATTTTTGGTTTTGTCATTAGTGGAGTCGCTAGATATTTTTCTTGAAATTATCAAAGGGATGAGGGGATCACCCTCAGTGGAGTCGCCAGGTAAGCTTTGAAAAGTAAATGCTTTTGAGGAAAGGCTTACTGAGAAGTGTCATCTTTGAGGATAATTGACTCAGTGTTCCCCGACAAAGGCACAAAAATGTTATCGCTCAATTTGTACTTATTTCAAAGGAAAAGATTAAGGAAAGGAAAATTGGCGTAACAACAGGTTATCCTATCATTGTCACCTCAACATGATACCTCTTTCTATTTAGGGTTGATGGCCCAAGGGAGACATCCCTGGTGACCTAGGTTTTGAGAAGACAAATGTTAAATTATCTATAAAAGTATCCCCTCTCACAAGTCACATTGATCATAAATTCCCATGGTTTTAACCAATGAAGTAATGAAGTATTCATATGTACCTGCCAAGAACAAAGAAACAATAAAATATATCTTTTGCAAGCACAAATTATTGTTAGTACTTCATAAAACCATGGACTTTATCAATAAAAACAATAGTTGATATATGATGAAGCAAACATATTTTTATAACAACAATGTTTATAAGATAATATCTTCACAATAAATGCCTTAAAATGGCTTCACAATGACCAAGAAAAATTACTGAATAATAGCAAAGTAATAGCATTTGTCAGAAGCTCATTAGGCGGTGTATTAATCAACTTTTCAATTGCTTTTAGGTTCTTTTAGTGTTGCAATAGATGGTTGTAGCCTAATTTTGTAACAACAACAAATATGTTAGTAGATTAGTCTATTCTAAGGTTAGGAATAGTGTGTAGAGAGTTTAAGGTAATAGTTTTGAGGGTAGTTTTCATCAATCACTCAAGTGTAAGGCTTAGATCAATGATTTTAGGGTAAATGGAGTCTCTTTTAGCAATGACAATCTTGAAGGAAAAAATTGATAATAAGAGAGCTAGAGACAAGAAGGTCAATGATTGAAGTGTTGGTAGCCCAAGGCTTCAATCCCTAAACATTAAGGGGAAAATGGCTACTAAGAAGTAGGTAACCCTAGGCCCTAGTAGTTCTCCTCCTTATTTAGCTCAAAGATGAAGTAGATGACAGCTAGATGAATCAAAATATGCTAGGGTGTTGCAATGGCAAGGTCCTTAGCACAAAGCTTCAAGAAAATAGGGTTTCTAGCATAATCTAGTAGGTGAAAGTTATTAAGGAATGAACAATAACATGTGCTTTATCCTCCTAGGGTTTTAAGCTAGAAATTTCATAATATTAGAATAAATGAAAGATAAATACAACCATAACCATTCAATGAACAAGAATTGCAGAAAATTTACTTACATTCACGAAGAATCATCTAGCAATAGGCCTAGTTGAATACTTCCACCAAGAAAAATGCTAAAACACACCAAAAATAACCTCCTTCAAGAAGTGCACACCAAATTTCAGCCAATAAACCCTAATTAGGGAGAAAATTTCAGACCTCACTTTAGTGTGAGTGAAAGATGATGAAAAATAAGAGTAATTTTCCCCTTATTTATACAGTTACAATGACCAGAATTAAGTCAAAAAGGCCAAGATGGTCAATTTACATGTAATATCCAGTTTTTACATAAAAATGACAATTTAAACCCTACATCAAGCAGAATAGGTGACGTCATGCCCCTTTAGGGTCACATTAGGCCTCTCCAGTGAAACGTTGGCCTCCAAGAGAAAAACGTTAGGCCTTCCAAGGCCTCTGGATCAAACCACACGTGCCACTTAGCACATAACTGCCTCCAAAGTGTCCATCAACCATTGGTGGCATCAAGGGTCACATAGGTGATGTTACAGGCCTTTCAAGGTCAACATCATAGTAGGAGGGCAAGACCCCCCTGGGTCTAGGCCTGCCAGGCTATCTCTGGTGGAATGTTCTCCTCTCTCTCTGGTGCAAGCCTCTATCCTATCTTTGCCCCTGGCTGGGGTCTCAGCTTCCATCTTGTGGGATTTTAGCCCTATGGAGGTCCAAACTAATCATCTCCCCATGTGTACATGTCTGTCGGGTGTGGCCCTGCAAAAACAACAAGTACACCCTCCATGGTCTCATAAGTCACAGAGATCATAACAATGTCAATCACATCTAATAATCAAGTTATCTAAACATGTGAATAAAACCCCCCTTTCCCAAACAAGTGCTCAAAGATGTTATTCTATTCTACAAGATGATTTTGGAGAGGATGTCAGGAGGTCCTATTGGGATAATTCTCTTTGGACGTGGGATGTTTCCAGGTGAAGAAAAATCCATGCCATGCAAGTGGATGAGGTGGTGAGGGATGTTTGAGCAATGGGTTTAGTGATGACAGGGAAATGTATGGCTTACCCATGGGTGCCTCTGAAGAGGGTGACCTGCACCTTATCATGGATGCAAATGTTTCCAAGCCCATTCAATGCCTTTTTATCTTTTTATTTTATTGATTTTTATTTCAAGAGACTAGTTAGGGGACACTGCCCTGGCGTGGTGACCAGTGGTGACAATGTTACCCATAAGAATTTCATTAAGATGAGAAGGCTGGCTCGTGATGGGACCCCCTTTATCTTGGATATGCCACTACCCTTGCGTGGTGACTAGCTGAATGGTAGTTTCATACTGGTACATTCCCATGGACCTAATAGGTTGGCTCATGATGAGACCCCCTATCCTCCAACTAGGTCTTGATTTTATTATTTTATGGGTCCCTCTGTTTCTTGCTGAGAAGCATTTTATTACTTTCTTGTGGATCCCTGGGAGAAGCATCTAAAGGTTTTGTTCTTTTTGATTTTATCTTTTTCCAGCTACTTTTACCCTCTAGGACTTTATCCTCTTCTTCCCACAAGGTAAGGTACAACCCTTTTCTAGCTTGGAAAAACCAATGCTCGAACCAATGTAGGGGATGGATGAGAGGGAAAAATGATGAAAAGTGATAAGTATGGTGGGAATATACGATGAACTTTCATGAACCCACCCAATGGAAACTCAAATCCTATGGTAACCAACTTGCTATGGCATCCTGTCCTTCTCTTGAGGTGTGGACAAGTGGAAAGGCATAAGGTCCAAGCACACGTCAGAAGTAAAAATAATTAAATGCACATATTCAAATGTTTTGAGAATCAAAGTAACACATACCATGATACCCAGACTCATTACCTCATGGAGAAAGCCCCACTGCTGCTGAAGGACCAGGCTGATGAGATGGATGTTGCTACTGTTGACAAGATGGAGGTGTTGAAGAAGAAGGATGGGTCCTCTAGGTCTAGGATCAAGTTAATATAGTTCTCAATACTGCATGTCTATGACTTGTGGGCCTCAAGACATAATCTCCTTAGTTATACCTAAGCTAGGGGATAACATTTAGCTCCAACTCGGGGACATGTTCTCACTGTAGAGCGTATGAGAACCTCAACATCTATGGCATGACCTATGACCTGCTTGATCTCAACAAAAAATATTAGTAATCATTTGGGGTGGTGATATCACCCCCGACTCATATATGGTACAATAAATGAAAGAAAGCAAGCATATATACAAATGGAAATAAAACTACTCTAGCATAAAATGAAGATGGCATATACAATGAATGAAAATTCCTACCTACTTAACTCTACTTACCTATTGGTTGAATGCTAGGTGTATTCAAATAGCCAGTGAAACCATCCTAGCAATGTCTCATAATACCTGTCTCTGTGCTTCATCATAAACCAAAACAATGATAAGTCAAGCACAAAAATAACATGAGTTAGAGAATGTATTGTATCATTGGGAATCATAAAGTATAAATCATGGAGGTGGGTGGGAGGGACAAAATAATGCCAATTCATAATCTTAGGAAAGTGCTCAATCCATCTTAGAAAGGGATCATGAAAAGTCAAAGGTTCAATAGAATGACTCAAAGAGTCTGAAGGTTGGCTACCTCAGACGTCTTCACAATTCGAGGCCTGGGAAGGGATTAGCAAGAACCCTGAGGATGACTGAAAATATCTTGAGGGGAAGCCAGAAGACTATGATAGTAAGCTTCTTCTTAAGGTACTCAACCTTCCCCTAAATTCCAAAAGGAGGTTTTTTCCTACAGAAGACTTGGGATAAGGGACATGTTTCCAAACCATACCTTTAGTGACATAGCGAGGTAAAGTAATCAAAGGGACGTGGAAAATATTATTACAAGTATCCTTCTTTGGGAAAGAAACTCCCTCACTCTTATCAATATCTGACAAGGTTGGCTCGTGATGAGACCCCCTATCCTCCAACTAGGTCTTGATTTTATTATTTTATGGGTCCCTTTGTTTCTTGTTGAGAAGCCTTTTATTGCTTTCTTGGGGATCCCTGGGTGTTTCATCTGAAGGTTTTTTTCTTATGGATTTTATCCTTTTCCAGCTACTTTTACCCATTGGGCCTTTGTCACCTTCTTCCCACAAGGTAAGGTACAACCCTTTTTTACCTTGGAAAACCCAATGCTCGAACCAATGTAGGGGACAAATGAGAGGGAAAAAATATGAAAAGTTATAAGTATGGTGGGAATGGGAGATGACCTTTCATGAACCCACCTAGTGGAAACTCAAACTCTATGGGAACCAACTTGATAGGGCATCCTGTCATTCCCCCTAGGTGTGGACAAGTAGAAAGGAATAAGGTCCAAGAACATGTCAGAAGTAAAAATAATTAAATGCACATATTCAAATGTTTTGAGAACTAGAGTGACAAATACCATGATACCCAGACTCATTACCTCATGGAGAAAGACCCATTGCTGTTGAAGGACTATGCCGATGGGATGGATGTTGTTGTTGCTGACAATATGGAGGCACTGAAGAAGAAGGATGGGCCCTCCAGGGTTGGGCTCAAGTCAATATGGCTCTCGGTACTCCATGTCTAGGACCTATGGGTGAGGGGCCTTGAGACATAATCTCCTTAGTTATCCCTAGGCTAGGGGATAACACAAGGAACTATGCATATTGATTTTTTATGCCAAGTAAATCCCATTGCTAAGCTCAGGACAAGGATATTTTTCATAATCGATGAACTCAATTTCATCATCATATGGCACACCATGCTGGGGCCACACCACATAGTAACAAATTTATGCAATTGAAGATACTCATCGTGATTAGTTTTGTCAATGATGATAGTTCCTTGACGATGCACATCAAGGTGTAAAGGAATCACGAAATGTGAATCTTCGATGGAAGGGGAAGCATAAAATTCGATGGTAAGTTATAAAAAAGATAACTAAGATGGGAAAGGGTCAAGACTAAGGGTTTCACTGGATGTCCCAACAAATGCCCCCAGTCCTAGATCAAGACTCATCATGGTAACTCTCATTGGTTCTGAATCAGGAAAAGATGATAGATGCATCATATCATCCTTTGGATTTTCTATAGAAGCCATGACTTCCAAGATTTCCTTTAATGGATACAAATAAATATCTAGGAAATCATGTGAAATCAAAGAGTCAACAAATCGTGCGGGCAAAGTAGGATGATCACACTCCATATAAGGATGGATGTGCTGACCATTATTAGAGAAAATTGATGGGATTTTATAATCGACAATCTCAACTGCAATGAGCGACATTGAGGCTCCATAAGATTCAACATCCTTAGAATGAGGTACAACCTAAGCATTGAAATACCCAAGGGATCCACTCGTAAACAAAGAGATTGTATTAACTGGAGAAATATTCGTAGTAGGAGGTGGTGGGGGAAGAGGGAATGCTCCCATGAGTGAAGAGTCTTTGAAAATATCTGTACCGACACTCATATAATATTTATGGGAATCACTGATAAAGGGTACATTAGATCCCACATTGGATCCCAACTATGGGGTAAAAAACACAAGTTGATCAATTGACACTATTTTCTCTTGATGAGGGGAGAGTAAGATCCTAAAGGATGATGATACAACTACATTCGTCTCATAGAGCCAAGTGTGCATGCATAACAAATTGTACTCAAGAGGTGCGTTAACTACCTCCATGACCATCAAGATAGTCTTTCTGCCTAACTAGATGGGAAATGCAGTGATAATCCCATGGGGATAGAACATATGTCCATTGAATGCTTTCAAAAATGTTGCAGACATATCGAGTGTTGGAGAGACAAGGGGCTTCCAACGTGACATAGAAATAATACAAGTCGAGGCTACTTCATCAGTCATAGTGCGAAGGATATGTTTCCCCATCGTTCTCACTTTGTTTGATCTGGAAATAAATTTTATGGTAAATCCCATCATGAACCTGATTAGAATCAAAGGTTATCAAACTTGATTGCAATAGATCAACCTTGCCTATTGTAGAAAACAAGGCTTTCCATTGTCTGGGGTAGCTTTGGAGGACTTGGAGTGCGGACATGGCACATGGTGCCTAGGCCAAGTCTTCCACAATGTTGTAGTTGGGGTTGGTCCGTGTATTCAGGTTGTGTGTCATTCATCAAAGAATGCCCTTCGGTGGGTGAAGAGGTGTGTCAAATGATAGCTTATCAATATGAAGAGGTCCACTAGGTTGGGAATGGGAATAATATGTTGGCTCTTGCACAACAAGTGTAGCCTCAAAATTGTCATGGTTCTTGGCTTGAGTATGCAAATTAACCATTTGGTCACACACGAAAATTGTAGCATTCAAGGAATACCCCTCATGCTTCCTAGCATGCTCCCTTGTAGAGGGGTAGGATTTGTTTCAAGCATGTGTTGTGGTTGAGGGGGCAAAGGATGACTCAGGACGACCGACTGCTGGGGGGCCTTTTGCTGAGCCATAAATCAATGCATCTCATCCTTATGAGGAAATTGATGAGTAGGGAGGTCCTCTCCATAGATCGTGTAAGAGAACTAACTCTTATTCTTCTCTTTCATGCCCCCTCCTTGAGTGTTTTGGGTGGGAGTGTTCACTTTCTCAATATTATAGTTTTTATTTTTGTTCCTTTTCTTTTTCCATCTAGGTTTTTTAGGGTTCTTCAGTTGTGTGGATTGCACAGAATTCACCTTGGAGGTTTGAGTGGGGACCGTGGAATTTTTAGCATTAGGACTAGTAGCTGACGGGTGTGAAGAAATGGACATGTGACCCATTTGGTCAGCTAACTGGACCACATAGGCATGGGATACAAAACCCACCACACCATCGGCACGGGGTCCTGAATTTGGCTTTCTGGGATCTGTCGATGACCTAGGAGCACATGGGAGAATATCATAGAGAGTTCTTGACTGAGAATAAATCAAGTCTAAGTGTTGGGCATGGATGATGACTTTCTCTTCGGTAGTTTCCCTAGCCATAGCTACATACTTGGCAATGGGTAGTAAGAGGGATTAGGTGAACCACTCCATCAAGAGTTGGTTCAGAATCTTGGACTTGATCATCCTACATATTTGTCTCCACTCATGTATATGATCAGAAATGTGAGTGGTAGTATCTTGTTGCAGAGACATCAAGAGATTTGTTCCTATCTCATACCAAATGAGTAATTTGTAATGTGTTAAGAATGCCATCACCAAGTCGTTAAAATTTTTAAAGGAAGTACCTTTTAATTTAATGTACCACTTGGTGTCACTTCCAATTAGGGATCGATGGAAAAGACACAACTTTATACTATCATCCATGAAGGAATTGGATGAGCACCACAAATGATATGTCATTATGTGTGTGGAAGGGACTTCTTCCAACTTTTCATCAAATTTGGGAATGTTAGATGGTAGCCTAGCATGAATGAATGTTAATGAAGGGTTATGGGAAATAGGATCATTTTTCAAATGAAACAAATCATGCAAGTCTAACATTGCAAGAAAATGCAACGATGTATGAGGAAATGAATACTGGGAGGAAGATGAAGTTCTTGAAGTCCTAGATGATCCTTGCAGTTCGCCTAGGTTTGTGCTGCCACAGAGCTGTGGTGTTCCAAAAGAGTGAGTGTCCCCAGGGATGGAGAAACTCCCAAGAGAATGGATGCTACCAGGACTAGACTTACCCCCAAGGGGGTTTCCCCTAGCGGTAGGTGTAGAAACAAACATAAATGTGTTCCCAAGACTAGTCTTAGGGAAGAACCCCCCAGGATTGGAGGTATGGATAAATGAGTATCCTCCCCATTTGTAAAACGTTTTCCCCAAGGAACAATGTGCTACCCCATGGGAAATTGAAACCTCTCGATACATTACTACCCCTGGACTAACTAGGGACAACCACAAAACCAATAGGAAAGTTCCACCCAAAAGGTTAACCAACACTTGATAATGCCATGCTACTCATAGGAATGGTGGAGGTGGAAGGAATTCCACCCCCCATGCTGAAAACAAGGCTTGACTCCCCACTAGAAAGATATCTAGGTATGGGAATCATGATAGATGGGATGGGCGGAATGCTAGGTAGACTAGTGGATGGAAAATAGGACACGAATGGTGTCCCCCAGATAGAGGGACATATAAAAATGGGCAGAGATGGTGTAGGTCCTATGGAGCTCAAGGATGTTAAAGTGGAAATCACTGGGATGCCCTCATCCCCACTCACATATGGGGTAGATGGATCAGACACACTAGATGAAACAATTGGGCCTGACATGGTGTGAGGGTCATTGAACAAAGGAAACGGTTCACTAAAAATCTCCTTTACCTGGATAATTACTGGTTGTTGGTTTGTTTTCTGAGTTATACCTTTAACATGATTGACCCAGGTTCAGGTCTTCTAGGGATCCAAAAAAACCTATAAAACTATCGACCCTCCTGGTAAACCATAAGGAAACACAATGCATATAGTTCACTGTGCAGTCTCACTCGAGATAGTCTTAATGGGTGACTGCAATACTCAAGTGCTTGCAATCCAGGATTAAATGGGGATCTGTTCGTTGTGCGCTGAGAGTTCTATCTAACTAGTGAATCAATGTACTGTCATTCAACTATATTAGTTAGTTTTCCATTCTTTATTCATGCATGTAAATCAATAGATCTAACTACTTCATCAAGACATTCATCTAAGATCTAACCATTGATAGTAAAGACATAAAAAATAAGCATTCCATATAACACATGATCTACTGCGGTTCACCCCCTCCAGGGCTATGTCCACAAAGATTTGGCTCTTAAGCTCTTTTATTATGGTTTTGTCAGATATGGTGTTGTGTGCACTACAACTCCATTCATACCTTCACAAAACAGACTCCACGACCTTTACGAGGCTGACTAGATCGCACCAGGCTCCTCAACCTATGATCTAACCCTCAAGGTCTAGTCACTTTTTCCGCCCATATCTCAACAACTTACAAAAAGATATCAAATCATATTTGTGTTACATACCTATTACTCTATCTCACACGAGTAACTCATAACAACCATCAGGGACATCACCCCCCTCTATATGTCCTAGGTGTCTATTT
>JASDQU010240415.1:37374-51414 GCA_032191745.1 Picea mariana | reverse complement strand
GTTCACCCCCTCCAGGGCTATGTCCACAAAGATTTGGCTCTTAAGCTCTTTTATTATGGTTTTGTCAGATATGGTGTTGTGCGCACTACAACTCCATTCATACCTTCACAAAACAGACTCCACGATCTTTACGAGGCTGACTAGATTGCACCAGGCTCCTCAACCTATGATCTAACCCTCAAGGTCTAATCGCTTTTTCCTCCCATATCTCAAAAACTTACAAAAAGATATCAAATCATATTTGCGTTACATACCTATTACTCTATCTCACACGAGTAACTCATAACAACCATCATGGACATCACCCCCCCCTATACCTCCTAGGTGTCTATTTATATCTATTCTTGTCTCATCAACCATTACATTCTCTTACCAAAAACCTAACCTAGTTAGGTCTTCTTGCATGATGCCTTTGCACGCTTTTCTCCTCTGGATGCGCATTTTCATCAGCTACTTTTCCTACCAGTTGTCTTTCTTTCCCTTCTTATTGCATGCATGCCTCACATGCTTTTCTACCAGCTGTCTTTCATCTACGTCGTGCCTTTTCTCCAAAATGGGCATGGGCACAACAGGCCCCCAACACTGACATCATGACTTGTCCCAAGTCACTGCTTGACTTGTTCCACTATCACTACTTGCGTCCTGCTTCAGATATTGACTACTGTAGTGCATCATACATCTCCATTATCTGCTGACACTGCTGTTGAGACTGACTGCAGTTGTTGGCCATAGCAATGACCACCTACTCTGTGATATGAGACTGTAGTATCTCTCCACCTTCAACTCCGATCTAATCAATGTTATTCTTAGCTATGTCACTCTCCATGACCAACTGCTCCACCTTTTCTTGCAGAGGCTCCAACAACACCTATCTTGATGTATTCTGTGCTTGCAGTGCTTTCTCTTCCAGTTGCAGGGCCTTCAATTCAATAACAGTCTTGATATTTTCTGGCAGAGACACTATTTTTTGTCACTTCTTCACCTCCGTCATTGCTGCATGGATTTTGGTTTCCTTCTCTTGCAGTTCCTGGAGGCTGCCATCCTCTAGGAGGTGAGTCCACAACTGTGCGGTCTTTTCTAGTGGCTTCGTGACTGCCTGTATGGTTTGGAAGATTCCCTCCACTGCTTTTGTTTCCTCTTGTTCTTGCTGTGCTTTGACTTCTGGAGGATTAGTGGGTGTGACACACTCCTCTAGATTGTTGATTTTCTCTTTATACCCCTGGATAGTTAGCTCTATCTTGTGTAGTTTCTCTTCCGACGACTCTGCCTCCTCGCTTGTAATTTCAGGAATTGATTGAAACAACATGTGATTTTTTTGCTCCATCTCCTCCACTTTCTTCTGCGCTCGCTCTTTCTGTTGCGCTTCAAGGATAAGGGCTTCCTTCATCAAGATATTCTCAGTCTGGGCTACCTGTAGGTTTGTGGCGTTGAATCTTTCTCTGGACTAAATCTCCTATGTGACACTCACCTGAAGTTTGTACATCACTTTTGTTGGAATATTAGCCAATGACAAATCCAACGTATCGATGTATTTGGGGGGTTTTTGTGTTGTTTCTTCTTCAGTGAACATCATCTTCGGCGTGATGATGAAATTGGTGCTCGATTGTGATGCAAACTACACTGTCTTAGGCATTGAAACTACTTCCTTAGCCTTCGTGGGTATTTATTTTGGTTCCTTTGCTGCCCCAATCCTTAACTTCTCTAGCTCAATTTTAACCTCTTGCACTTGATCGACGATTGAAGCCCTATGCTTCTTCGCATTCTCCCATACTTCAACCAATCTCTCCTTGATTGTTGTTTCCACTAAATCCACATCAGCCGGAGTTAGTGAGATATGGATCTGTGGCTTGTGTGCCTTTTCCTTCTTGCAGCCACCATTGGTTTGCTCTCCTGGCCACTTCTCCTGGGTAGTTGATGGCTCGAGACTAGTGGGCCTCTAGGTATCCCCTACAGTGGCTGTCCTTGTTTCTACAGCCTCAGGAATCTCCTGGGTTCTTGTCCCTTGTTCTTCCTCCTTAGGGATCTCATGTGTCTCTGTACCCGTGTCTTCTGCCTCAGGGATTTCCTATGTCCCTCTTTCTGTCTCTTCCGCACACACTTATCCCTTGGAGTGTATTGGTGGTTGTTCTATGCGCAGTACCATTGTACGTGTTAACTGCTGTCCTTTGCATCGTATTTTTGAACTTAGACCTTTCCTTCATGCTACGGTCTTTACCTATGTGTATGGTCTGTCGTATTTCCAATTTTCGCTACCAGTTAGCGCCCGACCCCCCAACCGTTATTTTTTGAATTGTCGTGCTTTTTGACCCTTTGTCCTTTTTTCGACGCACTGGGATTTTTGAGCGCGCGGAGTCCTTGACCTCTATACCCTTTTCTACTAGTGTAGTATTCTTATTTCACTGTGTTGACTCAATGAATTGTGTGCGCAGACACTTTTTCCTTCTCGTCGCACTGATTTGATCACCTGCACACACAAATTTTCGCGCGGTCTCTTTTTTTTTTACTATTGCGCGACAACTGTCAAGTTGCTGGTGGTCATTTGTGATTTCACAAATTCAGTTGAATCCCATTGATCATCCCTCTAATTTATGTGCCTCCTAAGTCCTTCAACTGTACAACTCCTCTGTTTGTGACAATTTTGACCTCATATGGTCGTAACCAATGCATTCTGAACTTTCCTAGATGTTGAAAAAAGTTGTTGTCATACAGTAGGACTAGATCTCCTTCCTTGAAACTTTTTATCTTGATATGTCGGTCATGCCATTCTTTGTCCCTTGCTTTCTCTACTTCTTGGTGGAATCCTTCTCGAATCCTATCTTCTTCCATGCTCATCAACTAACTTAACCTTTCTTGTACTGTGCCTCGTTCTGTCATGTTTGTAATTTCTGTGACACATAGACTTGGTACCAAGAATTCTAATGGCACCACTGCTTCTTGTCCATACACCAATCTAAATGGTGTCTTCCCTATCAACTTATTACAGGTAGTTCTATATGCCCATAATACTGTTTGTATTTTTGAATCCCAATCTTTCCTGTTGACATTGCAAATCTTGGTTAGGGCATTCTCTAGAATCTTGTTGAAGGATTCCACTGTTCCATTTGCCTGAGGATGGTATGGAATAATTGTTTGATGGTATACCTAGAATTATTCAGTCGACACTTTGAAAGTGCTGTTGATAAAGTGGGTGCCTTGGTCACTCATCGGGATCCTTGGACATCCGAATCTGGTGAGAAGATGTTCAAATAGGAAGTGTGTTGTTGTCTCTGTGCTGCAGTCTTTAACAGGTTCTACCTCTGCCCATATTGAGAGGTATTTTGTCCCTGTGATGATGTATCGCATGCTTGATCTTCTTGTGGGTGGGTGAATTGGCCCAACAAAATCAATAGCCCATTTGTCAAACACTTGTAGCATTACCTTTGGGTTTAAGGGAATTTCATCCTGTCTATTTGGTTTGCCAACCCTCTGACAAACATCAAATTTTTGACAGTATTCCTTTGCATCTCGATGAATAGTTGGCCACCATAATCCTGCATGCAGTACCTTCTATGTGGTAGATTTACCTGCATAGTGTCCTCCCTATATTCCTTCATGGGATTCTGCCAGTATCCCAGGCCTTTCGTGTTCCAATGCACATCTTCTCAAGATGATGTTTCCCCCCATTTTATATAAGTGCCCGACGATCAAATGGTATTCAATTGCTTGTAAAACCAGATTCTTCCTCTGCGTGATGTTAAATTCTCGTGGCGCACTCCCTGTACTTAAATACTCAATAATGTATGCAAAATAATAATCTGCGACCTGAACTGAAAAAAAATGCACGTCAGGGAAGGTATCCTCTAAATTTGTAGGCTCCTCGCCATTGGTGACCCTTGATAAGTGATCAGGTCCTGCGTTTGACTTCCTTGGTTTCACTATGACTTCAAAGTCAAGTTCTTGAAACATGAGTAACCGTCAACATATTTCTCCTATTTCACTTAAGGGATGCATGATCTATGAAGATATTAAATTTTTTTCCAAGTAGGTAATGCCTGAACTTTTGAAGTGCATATGCCATTTCCAGACCTTCTTGCTCTATAGTGTTGTAGTTCTTCTCGGAGTCTGACAATTTTCTGCTTGCAAATGCTATGGGATGGTCCAAATCCACTGCTCCTTGTTGTGCTAGAACAACTCCCAGGGCTATGTATGATGCATCTACATGCACATGGAATGCCTTCTCCCAATCTAAAAATATTAAGATGGGTGATGTGACCATCCTCTCCTTCAGGGTGTCCAATCCTTGCTGACAACTCTCATTCCACTGGAATTTAATATCCTTCGTAAGTAATTTCTCCATCGACGTAGTGATTTGTGCATACCCCTTGATAATTTTTCGGTAATATCCCATATGTCCTAATGTGTCCCTCAACTGGCACACTGATTTCAGTGGTGGTAAGTTCACAATAACTGCAATCTTTACAGGATCCATGATCAAACCATGTCTGCATACTATGTGACCCAATAGAATTTCGAATGGTGTTCCAAATATACATTTCTTAATGTTCAAGGATATTTGGCATTGCCTGCATCTTTCTAACATCAACCTCAACACCTCTACATGATCCTTCAACAGGCTGCATACTATCCAATCATCCAAATATACTTCTAGAAACTGATGGATGAATTCTTTGAAGGAAGCAATGACTACTCGGGAGAAAATTGCTGGTGCATTTTTCAGTCCAAAAGGCATGACTATGTATTGGTAGGATCCCCATTCTGTTGCAAAGGTAGTCTTGTTTCGATCTTCTGGTGCTATCTTGAGATGGTGGTAGCCTGAGAATCCAGCAGTGAATGAGTATGCTTCCTGGCCTCCCACATTTTCTAGGACTTCATATGTAAAGGGTGTAGGGAAGGGGTCATGTAGGGAAGCATCATTGAGCTTTCATAGATCTACACAGATTCTTATGCCTCCTTTCTTTTTTTCCTGAACTACCATGGGGCTTATCCATTCTGATTCTTCTACTGGTTCTATGATTCCTGCTTCCATCATTTTGTCGATTTTTTCTCTGACCTTCTTCTTGTAGATAGTGTTCAATCTGTAAGGCCTTTGTCTGATAGGTGTTGCCTCCAGTTTGAGAGGGATCTTCATCTCTCCAATTTCTCCTGCGATACCCTTCATTTTTGTAAAGGTTGTTGGGAATAAGTCACTGTACTCGTGCAATAATTCTGTTATCCTGTCCACTGTTTGCTCATCCTAGTAGTCTCCAATGCTGGCCATCTTGGGATTCTCAACCGTCCCAATGTTGACTTTATTTACCTTTATTGGTGCAACAATTACTTATGATTCTAGAGGTGTACCTTCCACTTCTCTTTCTCCTTCAAATTCCTCAATCTGAATATCACATGGATCGTCTTCATCTAGTGCTTCTTCCTGCACATGGTAGCATGACAAAAGTTCTTTCACTATCTGTTTGTTTTGCTGTTGTTCTTCTGTCATGAGTTCAACTTCTGGTTCCTTAATGAATATCACCCCTCTTATTTTCTTAAGTGTTGCATCTATGTTTGGGTTCTCATGTTCAAATGAGAAAGTGACTGTAAAGTTTCGTTGTAGTATTGTCCAACTCATAGTTCCTTTGCGAAGTTCCTGGTCCGTATACCGGTTTGATGGGATTCCCTCTAAGGTATGTACAAAATGATGAGGCCATTCCTATGGGGATGTCATTTTCAACAACACTCTGCACTTCTCCAAGTCTTTCCCTGGTTCCCCCTGTCCATCATATTTCTGCTGCTGGTTGCTTCTTTGTTCTGCACCAAACCTATTGCGTAGTAAACACTTACATTGGTACCCGTCCATTGTTGTTTCTTTGTGTGCGTCCCACCATATTGCAGGTGTAGCCTTAAGTGCAATGTCGAGAGCTAACAATCTCTAACTATCTGATACTTCATCTTCATATCTCATTAGGAATTATTCCAAGTCATTGATTCCATGGAAACTTGGAGGTTCTCTGACTTCTATCCCAACCCATCTTACTGCACAGTCTATTCAAGCACATCTTCTAGTTGAGACCTCATGTAGGCATTGCTGCCAAATATCCAGACCTGTGTCTGAGTTGGAAGCACATGATGTGATACTTGTCCAGCTCATTACACCATCAACAATTGGATTGATGTAATCTTCGGTGTGCGCGGTGGTCCAATACAACTGGTTAATTTCTTCCAGGTCTAAACATGTTGGTTCCACAAACCTTTTAAATTCTGATGGATCTAGAGGCGCGATAATCCTGTATATGCCTGAATCAAATGTCATCTAATTGGTCTTCAGGTTGATTATCGCCTAATTTTCAAATTCCCAATCCAATCCCAGTAATGTTGGATATGGTGTTGTGCCATCCACGATTTCGATAACTTCGAAGTCTGCCTTAGTGCGCACTCCGTCCAGATCTATTGTCACTCCTTTTAGCCTCCCTATTGGTAGAACTCTGTGTTAATTTACTAACTTCAGTTGGACTGGTGAGTAGCCTAAGGTAGGTTCTCCCATGCATTTCCATGTCTTTTTGGGAAACACATTCACTTCATATCCTAGGTCTAATATCACATTGCCCATGTTAAAATATTCGATGTCGGCATTCAATATAAAATCTCTTTTGGTTCTCCTTATGACATGGAGATGATTGACTATTCTCTGTTCTAAATTTCCCTTGAAGTTTTTGGTACATCTTTCTAACAAATTATATAATACTATAACAGATGATGGATCCTTAAATACTTGAATACAGGATTGCAGGAAAGTTTTAATACAACTTACTTGGTTTCCCAGGTGGACTTCATTGGTATGGTCCAATGCTGATGATATTTCATACATTGGGATGTCTTGGGTATGATGCACGATAGATGTAGATGCAACATTTTGCTTGAGAAATTCTTGTCTGACAACCTTAAAGGTAACCTAATTATCCTTTTCTGCATCAAATCGCTTGGGTGGATCAACATTTTTTTTAATCCACTAGTGTTGTACTGGTTCCTAGTTAGGCATCATCTCCTGTTTTATCACATCCGCATGTCCCTATGTTAATGTTCTTGCCATCTTCTCTATCTTCTATAGAGATCCACTATAAATTCTAATTTTTCTGATTATGTTTCTCCTGTATCTTCCCTAACAGTGTTGTGCAATCCTCTGTGTCATGATCTACTGCATGAAAATACATGCATGTCGCAGGTGGTAGAGGGCATTCTCTTGCGTAGTGCCCTGGCTATTGGAAGTTATTTCACACTACTAGAAGTCTTCCACATCCAAATCCTCCTCTGCCTCATCCTCCCCCTCTGTACCCAGTGCGATCTCCACATGGTGTATTGTATTGTGGTACCTGATTATACTGTAGAGGTTTATAATGGGGCTGCACAGTGTTATTCTACGGCTGGGCATTGTTATACTGCTGTGACATAGTATTATATTGCGGTGGTGCTTGATTAAACTAAGGGTCATATTGCCTTGTCATCATTTCGGCTTGCACCCTATATGTGTCTGATGTCCTTTCCCTCATCAGATCAATGGTTCTGCAGTCTTTGCCAACGTGGCCTACTGATTTGCAAAAAGTACAGTATGCATTATTTGGTAGTGTCTGGTATTTATGCATCATAGGAAAATGATATGGATCATGCCCATGCGTCTTGCAAATTTCACCCCAAGGTCCTCTCATCGGTAATGGATTTGGAATCCCTGTTGCATATACTGCGCAAATGTTGGACATTCATTCTAATGGTGCCCTTCTGTTCTACATGTGGTACACCAAACAACTTCACGCTTGTCCTTGCCCTTATTGTAATTGAGTTGGAAGGTAAGATTCTTCAAATCCTCCTTCAAATCCTTTATAGCTGGATCTGTCTTGTGGTACTGATTCTCCTCTATTTGCAAGGCTGCCTGTAGAGCCTCTACTTGAGATTGGAATTTCAGTTTTCTGAGTGGGTATTTCATGTGTGGTAACAAAGAATTCACAAAGAAATGCCTATGATGCATGTCAGTCATAGCATACCTCAATTTCCCTTTCAGACGTTTAAATCGCTGGTCAATTTCCCATACAGATTCTCCTGGTTTATGTCGAATTTATATCATCTCGTTCATGTATTAATCCTATAAGCTTGGCTTTTGGAAATCATTAATCAATAATTTCTTAATGTCTGTCAGTGTCCTTGTCGTCCCAGGTGCATTGTTGACGTCTAGACTCATGTACCAGTCTAGTGTGCAGTCTCTTAGTGTGATGGCTAGCTGTGCAAGTTTAGTATCTTCATCATTGATTTGTTTTGTTTCCTAGATATTTGCACAAATGAACAAGTGTTTCTTGGGGTCTTTTGCTGCCTCTCCTCAAAATTCTGGTAACCTGATGGTGGGATCGTGTCATGCCATCCTGAATGTTGAACTACTACCTCCGCATGGTGTAGATACTTGACTAATGCTTCTTGAAATAGCTCCCTCAGTTGTTGTTCCTTGTGTATATGTACTTCCTGCTGTCTTCCTTCTCCCAAAATTTGGTTGTCTAAACGATGGTGTCCTTTTTGGTGTGTTAGTCACACATGGGTTTATGGGTTCCACACTGACATTAATATGGATAGGATTTCTACCTTCTATTCCCACTCTTGGACCTCTCATCTTCTGCTCATTTGTTACGCGCAGGATTTCCTCAATATGCTCCACAGCTCAAAGATCCTCTACCTCCTCTTTATCACTAGCCAAGCCTTCCCTCGCGGCTATGACTCTCTTCTTGGTGTTCACTTTGTACTGGTAGGGTACTCCACTGCGCATATTTCTAGCTGTCACCATGATCCGCTTGATCTAGTCGTCATCCATCATGATTGGGTTCAAGGATTCCTCCTTTCACTGTCAGTGCTTCCCCCCTTCCCCCATGCACGCAGGGAATTTTAGCTGTCTGACTCCATTGTCATTACACCTTTGTTATATAGAAATATATTAATAGAAGTATACAATGATATAATATACCTTCCTCAAGGCCCACGCATAAACTCTTTCTCTGTTGCACTGTATGACTTTGCGGTATCTACTGCAAATTCTGTTATAAATCCTGCTACAATACTGTCAAGCCAAAAAATATATTGCGCGCGTGAATTTGTTATTTACCTGCTGTAACTGCGTAATCTGAACTGAGGTCCACTCTAACTTTTGGATCCAATTTTTTGCGTGGTTATCCTTCAACCTTAATATCGACTCTTGCAATAAGTGTGGAAAATCATAGAAAAAGACTTCATGCAAATCAATAAACACATATTTCTCAAGATATTTGTGTGGTGTTACTCTAGGGTTTCTGTTATATTTCTACACAAAATCTAGCTCCTTTGTCTTCATCCAGCTTTCGATCTCTACTTTTATGGGATTCCATGGTCTCAACATCCCTTTCTAGTGGCACATTCTTCTCACTTTCTTGTCGTTCGATTCAATATTCCTTTGACCCGCCTTCCGTAGATCTTACATTCTTTTAACATATCTTCAACATATACCATCCACTCAATCCTATGCTGTTCCAACTGCCAACATAACCATTTGTTGGTTTGTTTTCCGAGTTATATCTTTAACATGATTGACCCAGGTTCAGGTTTGCTAGGGATCCAACAAAACCTCTAAAACTATCGGCCTTCCTGGTAAACCAGAAGGCAACGCAGTGCACAGAGTACACTGTGCAGTCTCACCCAAGATAGTCTTAATGGGTGATTGCAATAATCAAGTTCTTGTAGTCTAGGATTAAATGGGGATCTGTTTGTTGCACGCTGAGAGTTCTATCTAACTAGTGAATCAATGTACTATCATTCATCTATCTTAGTTAGTTTTCCATTCTTTATTCATGCATGTAAATGAACAGATCTAACTAATTCATATAATATCTAACCATTGATAGTAAAGACTTAAACAATAAGCATTTCATATAACACATGATCTACTGTGGTTCACCCTCTCCTCAGCTACATCCACAAAGATTTGGCTCTTAAGCTCTTTTATTATGGTTTTTTTAGATATGGTGTCATGGGCACTACAAATCCATTCATACCTTCATAAAAAGACTCCACAACCTTTACGAGGTTGACTAGATCATACTGGGCTCCTTAGCCTATGATCTAACCTTCAAGGTCTAGTCAGTTTTCCCTCCCATAGCTCAACAACTTACAAAAAGGTATCATATCATATTTGTGTTACAGACCTGTTACTGTATCTCATGTGAGTAACTCATAAAAACCATCAGGGACACTCCCCCCCTCTATACCTCATAGGTGTCTATTTATATCTATTCTTGGTTCATCAGCCGTTACATTCTCTTACCAAAATCCTAACCTAATCAGGTTTTCTTGCATGATGGCTTTGGACGCTTTTATCCTCTACATGCGCATTTTCATCCGCTGCTTTTCCTGCTAGTTATCTTTCTTTGCCTTCTTCTTGCATGTGTTCCTCACATGATTTTTTACCAACTGTCTTTCCTCCACGTCCTGCCTTTTCCCCAAAATGGGCCCATGCCCAACACTGGTGCTTCAGGATTAGTCAAAGGAGGGTTAAAGTTGGGTGGAAGACTTTCGTCAATCACTTTCACTTCAACTAGACTAGTGTCCTCAAACCAAATATAGGACCTTAGAATTCATGGTCACCTATCTCACATTGCTTGAGAGGTGGTTGTGCCTCTGTCATTGGCTCTAGTCCTCATAATCGACGAGACTGCGCAATGATTCAACCATGGTGCAAATAATATGCGAAATTCAAAACACAATTCAATATAAGACCGATGTAGACTCGGAACCAAAGAGAACACCCCTATGTACAAATATAGGATAACAACACGAAAAACAATGTCTTAGGGGGCCTTCCTAAAAATAACCCTATGGAAGAGATGAATTCGCCACAATAATGGCTAGCGAAGGTACGAGGAGTAGTGACTATGAACTACGTGAAACAAACCTGATCGGTGCAAGAACCATTTATTAAGGCAAGCACCCTCCAAGGGAACTAAGACCATGAACAAATGTCTAACCCATGTACTACATACACATCACACATACAATCACCCCTATAGACTACCTAGGAATGGTCACTAAGGCTACCACCTCATAATCAATGACTAGGTGAATAACCATAGGTCCAACCACATGTAAGGGAAAGGTAACTAATCCTGAAGCTTCAAAGGTGTTACCTTGCACAGAGGTGTTGAACCAACGAAAATATTGTATATGCAGTAATCAAAGCGATACTGCAAACACCAAAAAAAGTAGAAAGGGGTAATCTCGCTGCTTGCCTCGATGCAACCTCATGCTTGACTCTTGTGTTAGAGGAGCTTATTGACACACTGGTTGCAAGAATGGGTTTTACACTCTTTAATGACTTCTAGGTTTCGTTTTGGTGGCCTTGGAGAGTTCACTCTCCAATCATATTCCAAGGACCTAATCCTATCTAATGTTGGTTCACTAGTAAAGAAAATAGTCTAATTGATTCTAATTTATGAATATTTTCTTATGTCTATTTTTATGTCAAAGGAAAAATGAATGAAACTTTAGTGATGTTGTAACTCTTGAACCAACCAAAGCAATGCAAAAATGGCAATGCAATTTGTTCAATTCAATGAACTCTAGCTATGGGAGGGAACGAGGCCTTTTTCTTTGCAAATTGGATAAATCAACCTCACAAGCATTAAGCATCCATGCAAGACAAATTAGAACCAAACGTTGAAGAATATCTCAAACCAAACACTTGAACAATGCACTTTGTCTTTAATGCTTCAAAAGGTTGTAAGCATGCAATGCTTTTTTGTTTATTTTTCCAAATATGATGCAAAATTTTTCTTAATCTAAACAAGAACACAATCTGAAAATGGAAAACCAATAAATAAACAAGAAAGGGATGTAGGAAATTGGTAGTGATGCTAAAAAACACACTGTCTCCACAAGAATATCAACCCAAAACACACTATGAAGGTAGACCTAGTAATGCACATAAATAACAATAGGGTAAACAAACCAAATGCAATCAATATGGGACACTACCAGATCTGATCATATCTATTGGGTGCACTGCCCAACTTCAATGGGTCACTAGAAAACAAACAAGTGTAACCAAGCAATCAAGGAAAGACACACAAACACACTTCAAACCGAAATTGAAGACAAAAGGTGTGACAAAAGGACTCAACCAGAGACAATATCCAAAGGTACAAACCAATCACAGATCCCCGCAATAAGACAATTCTAGATCTGACCAAAGAAATATGGAAACCTTGCAATATGTAAAGTTTATAGAGGGTGTCATAGGCAAGATGATCTACAACATGTGACTTGTCGCTTGTTACTAGTAGTGAAACACACGACACCCTAAATTGTTTTGAAAAAAGAGAGATATGACTCATACCCTATAATATCTTAGGGATCTAAGCTTTGAGGGAGTACCAGGGAAGAACACAACCAAATAAAAACACAAGATAATAGGCAATGGATCCTAAACTAGAGAAGAATCAAATATTCTTCCATAGTGGAGTTGCCAGTTCTGTTATGGAGAAAATATCATAGGTGGATAATAATATCTCCTTAGGATCTGCCTATTAATCCTAGATAGATGGTGGTATAAAATTCTATGGATTTGTTTTAGACTCAAGAAAATGGATTCATACCTAAACTAAGAAATGGTGGAATGGCATATATTTTCCTGAATATAGTCTTTCATATGTCCTGGCTGTTATAGTCCTAAAGTTCCAACTCTAGCTCCTACAACATGCTTCCCGTACACAAGAGGCAAAACAATACCATTCTACTTCTCTTCCTATTGTTAGAATCTTAGATCTAGCTTGGGTCTAACCTGATCTATGAAAGAATAAATCACATCTAAACATTCATGCATGCAATACAAATATTCATAGGGGAAAGCCAATGATCTATTTATTCAAATGACAGAAGTAAATCAATGTTGTTACCTCTTAGTGTATATAAACTCCTCTTGTCCCCTTTCTCTTTTCTCCTCCTCAACTCTTCAACCAAGATAGGAAACCTGACTGCAACTGATGTAGATGGAGAAGCAAATTTGAATTTTGGTAGCATATATCTGTAAATGATTCCTCCTCTCCCCTATGCTCAACAATTGTCTTCTTCATATATATTCTTGGAAGAGGCTTGGGAGATATTCGAGATCTTATAGAGATCAATGGAGACTTAAATGATGTGATTTCCAAGGCTCATGCAATGAAGAACCAACTCATCCCTTGATTGCCTCTTTGAAACTCTGCGAATCTAGAATCTCACAGAGGGTGTCACTTGTTGTGAACTTTTGAAAAGAGACATGTCGCTGGTTGTCCTATAAATGACTAGTGACACCCCTAAAAAATGTTTAAATATTGAGTTAGCACTGTGTATTGGCTTACATATTTTGTTATGTTATTCTCGGACCCTATAAGGTGGAAATTAAGGCTATAAAAAGCTCGTGCTATCAGGGTTTCGACCAACTTGTAAGTTTTTGTAATCCTAAAATTTTTTGTTTCCTGGGTCCTAGAGTACAGTAGTTTCTTCACCCATCTCAGAACTTCTATCAGGACCTAATAGTTATATAGGTCTTGTATTTTTATCCTAACTATTTTCTCAATCTCCTCTACGTTTGTCTTAGTAGCCTTATAGACTTTTTATTGATACTCTTGCTCTTCTTTCCATGCATCATTTTCTTCCCTAGAGGTATGTTTAGGTTTCTTCAAAGTCAATGCCTTACGAGAACCAACACCAAGGTTTCTTTTACACCCTCTCTCCTCTCTACCAACTATTCTAACAACAAATATAAAACTCTAAATGTGGCCCAAGACCCACTTTGACAACACAACTAAACTGACTAGAATGAAATAAGGGACGAGAGGCAAACCAAACAATACATGTAGTATTTCTATATTTCTCCCATAAAATATCAACAAAGCATTCAAGGAAATGCATAACAATAGACTACCCTATTTACTGAGAACAATAATCAAACAAATATCTCCCCGTTGGTCCATAAGTATAAACTAGAGCACCAAAAATAACTTCCAAAAATATCAGATAGGGATACTT
>JASDQU010240415.1:19281-37324 GCA_032191745.1 Picea mariana | reverse complement strand
CAACTGCTCTGCCTTTTCTTGCAGAGGCTCCAACAACGCCTGTCTTGATGTATTTTGCGCTTGTAATGCTTTCTCTTCCAGTTGTAGGGCCTTCAATTCAATAACAGTCTTGATATTTTCTGGCAGAGACACTATTTTTTGTCGCTTCTTCACCTCCATCATTGCTGCATGGATTTTGGTTTCCTTCTCTTGCAGTTCCTGGAGGCTGCCATCCTCTAGGAGGTGAGTCCACAACTGCGTGGTCTTTTCTAGCGGCTTCGTGACTGCCTGTATGGTTTGGAAGATTCCCTCCACTGCTTTTATTTCCTCTTGTTCTCACTGCACTTTGAATTTTGGAGGATTAGTGGGTGTGACATGCTCCTCTAGATCATTGATTTTCTCCTTATGCCCCTGGATAGTTAGCTCTATCTTGTGTAGTTTCTCTTCCGACGACCCTGCCTCCTCGCTTGTGATTTCGGGAATTGATTGAAACAACATGTGAACTTTTTTCTCCATCTCCTCCACTTTCTGCTGCGCTTGCTCTTTCTGTTGCACTTCAAGGATAAGGGATTCCTTCATCAAGATATTCTCAGTCTGGGCTACCTGTAGGTTTGTGGCATTGACTCTTTCTCTGGACTAAATATCCTGTGCGACGCTCACCTGAAGTTTGTACATCGCTTTTGTTGGAATATTAGCCAATGCCACATCCAATGTATTGATGTATTTTAGGGGTTTTTGTGTTGTTTCTTCATTAGTGAACATCATCTTCAGCGTGATGATGAAATTGGTGCTCGGTTGTGCTGAAAACTACACTATCTTAGGCATTGAAACTACTTCCTTAGCCTTCGTGGGTATTTAATTTGGTTCCTTTGCTGCCCCAATCCTTAACTTCTCTAGCTCAATTTTAACCTCTTGTACTTGATCGATGATTGAAGCCCTGTGCTTCTCCGCATTCTCCCATACTTCAACTAGTCTCTCCTTGATTGTTGTCACCACTAAATCCACATCATCTAGGGTTAGTGAGATATGGCTCTATGGCTTGTGTGCCTTTTCCTTCTTGCAGCCACCACTGGTGTGCTCTCCTGGCCGCTTCTCTTGGGTAGCTGATGGCTCGGGAATAGTGGGCCTCTAGGTATCCCCTACAGTGGTTGTCCTTGTTTCTACAGCCTCAGGAATCTCTTGGGATCTTGTCCCTTGTTCTTCCTCCTTAGGGATCTCGTGTGTCCCTGTACCCGTGTCTTCCGCCTCAGGGATTTCCTGTGTCTCTCCGTCTGTCTCTTCCGCACGCACTTCTCCCTTGGAGTGTATTGGTGGTTGTTTTATGCGTGGTACCATTGTACATGTTAACTGCTATCCTTTGCATCTTATTTTTGAACTCAGACCTTTCCTTTGTGCTACGGTCTTTACCTATGTGTACGGTCTGTCATATTTCCAACTGTCGCTACCAGTTAGCGCCTGACTCCCCAACTGTTATTTTCTTAATTGTCATGCTTTCTGACCCTTGGTCCTTTTTCTGGTGTGCTGGTATTTTTGAGCTCGCGGAGTCCTTGACCTCTATACCCTTTTCTACTAGTGTAGTATTCTTATTTCACTGTGTTGACTCAATGAATTGTGTGCGCAGACTCTTTTTCCTTCTCGTCGCGCTGATTTGATCACCTGCGCATGCAAATTTCCGCGCGGTCTCTATTTTTTTTACTTCTGTGCGACAACTGCCAAGTTGCTGGTGGTCGTCTGTGATTGCACAAATTCAGTCGAATCCCATTGACCATCCCTCTAATTTATGTGCCTCCTAAGTCCTTCAATTGTACAACTCCTCTGTTTGTGACAATTTTTACCTCATATGGTCGTAACCAATGCATTCTGAACTTTCCTGAATATCGAAAAAACTTGTTGTCATACAGTAGGACTAGATCTCCTTCCTTGAAACTTTTTATCTTGATATGTCAGTCATGCCATTCTTTGTCCCTTGCTTTCTCTACTTCTTGGTGGAATCCTTCTAGAATCCTATCTTCTTCCATGCTCATCAATTGACTTAACCTTTCTTGTACTGCGCCTCGTTCTGTCATGTTTGTAATTTTTGTGACACACATAATTGGTACCAATAATTCTAATGGCACCACTGCATCTTGTCCATACACCAATCTAAATGGTGTCTTCCCTGTCAACTTATTATAGGTAGTTCTATATGCCCATAATAATACTGGTATATTTGAATCCCAATCATTCCTATTGACATTGCAAATCTTGGTTAGGGCATTCTCTAGAATCTTGTTGAAGGATTCCACTGTTCCATTTGCCTGAGGATGGTATGGCGTAATTGTTTGATGGTATACCTAGAATTATTCAGTCTACACTTTGAAAGTGTTGTTGATAAAGTGGGTGCCTTGGTCACTCATCAAGATCCTTGGACATCCGAATTTGGTGAGCAGATGTTCAAATAGGAAGTGTGTTGTTGTCTCTGTGCTACAGTCTTTAACAGGTGCTACCTCTCCCATATTGAGAGGTATTCTGTCACAGTGATGATGTATCACATGCCTGATCTTCTTATGGGTGGGTGAATTGGCCCAACAAAATCAATAGCCCATTTGTCAAACACTTGTAGCATTACCTTTGGGTTTAAAGGCATTTCATCCCGTCTATTTGGTTTGCCAACCCTTTGACAAACATCAAATTTTTGACAGTATTCCTTTGCATCTCGATGAATAGTTGGCCACCATAATCCTGCATGCAGTACCTTCTATGTGGTAGATTTACCTGCATAGTGTGCTCCCTCTATTCCTTCATGGGATTCTGCCAGTATCCCAGGCCTTTTGTGTTCCAACACACATCTTCTCAATATGATGTTTTCCCCCATTTTATATAAGTGCCTGACGATCAACTGGTATTCAATTGCTCATAAAACCAGATTCTTCCTCTGTGTGATGTTAAATTCCTGTGGCGCACTCCCTGTACTTAAATACTCAATAATGTCTACAAAATAATAATCTGCGACCTGAATTGGGAAAAACTGCGTGTCAGGGAAGGTATCCTCTAAATTTGTAGGCTCCTCGCCATTGGTGACCCTTGATAAGTGACCAGGTCCTGCGTTTGGCTTCCTTGGTTTCACTATGACTTTAAAGTCAAGTTCTTGAAACATGAGTAACCATCAACAAATTCCCCCCCCCCCCAACACTGGCTTGTTGACTAGGTACTTAAGGGATGAATGATATGTGAAGATATTAAAATGTTTTCCAAGTAGGTAATGCCTGAACTTTTGAAGTGCATATACCATTTCCAGACCTTCTTTCTCTATAGTGTTGTAGTTCTTCTCAGAGTCTGACAATTTTTTGCTTGCAAATGCTATGGGATGGTCCAAATCTACTGCTCCTTGTTGCGCTAGAAAAACTCCCAGGGCTATGGATGATGCATCTACATGCACATGGAATGTCTTCTCCCAATCTAAAAATATTAAGATGGGTGATGTGACCATCCTCTCCTTCAGGGTGTCCAATCCTTGCTGACAACTCTAATTCCACTGGAATTTAATATCCTTCTTAAGTAATTTCTCCATCGACGCAGTGATTTGCGCATACCCCTTGATAATTTTTCGGTAATATCTCGTATGTCCTAATGTGGCCCTCAACTGGCACACTGATTTTAGTGGTGGTAAGTTCACAATTACTGCAATCTTTGCAGGATCCACGATCAAACCTTGTCTGCATACTATGTGACCCAATAGAATTTCGAATGGTGTTCCAAATATACATTTCTTAATGTTCAAGGATATTTGGCATTGCCTGCATCTGTCTAACATCAGCCTCAACACCTCTACATGATCCTTCAACAGGCTGCATACTATCCAATCATCCAAATATACTTCTAGAAACCGATGGATGAATTCTTTGAAGGAAGCAATGACTACTCTGGAGAAAATTGCTGGTGCATTTTTCAGTCCAAAAGGCATGACTATGTATTGGTAGGATCCCCATTCTGTTGCAAAGGTAGTCTT
This sequence comes from Picea mariana, assembly GCA_032191745.1. Taxonomy (NCBI): domain Eukaryota; kingdom Viridiplantae; phylum Streptophyta; class Pinopsida; order Pinales; family Pinaceae; genus Picea; species Picea mariana. Next base: position 33,357 of record JASDQU010240415.1, on the reverse strand, counting down.
GTTTCGATCTTCTAGTGCTATCTTGATTTGGTGGTAGCCTGAGAATCCATCAGTGAATGAGTATGCTTCCTGGCCTCCCACATTTTCTAGGACTTCATCTGTAAAGGGTGTAGGGAAGGGGTCATGTAGGGAAGCATCATTGAGCTTTCACAGATCTACATAGATTCTTATGCCTCCTTTCTTTTTTTCCCGAACTACCATGGGGCTTATCCATTATGATTCTTCTACTGGTTCTATGATTCCTACTTCCATCATTCTGTAGATTTTTTCTCTGACCTTCTTCTTGTAGATAGTGTTCAATCTATAAGGCCTTTGTCTGATAGGTGTTGCCTCCAGTTTGAGAGGGATCTTCATCTCTCGAATTTCTCCTACAATACCCTTCATTTTTGTAAAGGTCATTGGGAATAAGTCACTGTACTCGTGCAATAATTCTGTTATCATGTCCACTGTTTGCTCATCCTAGTAGTCTCCAATGTTGGCCATCTTGGGATTCTCAACCGTCCCAATGTTGACTTTATTTACCTTTATTGGTGCAACAATTACTTATGATTCTAGAGGTGTACCTTCCACTTCTCTTTCTCCTTCAACTTCCTCAATCTCAATATCGCGCGGATCGTCTTCTTCTGGTGCTTCTTCCTGCACATGGTAGCATGACAACAATTATTTCACTATCTGTTTGTTCTGTTGTTGTTCTTCTGTCATGAGTTCAACTTCTGGTTCCTTAATGAATATCACCCCTCTTATTTTCTTAAGTGCTGCATCTATGTTTGGGTTCTCATGTTCAAATGAGAAAGTGACAATAAAGTTTTGTTGTAATATTGTCCAACTCGTAGTTCCTTTGTGAAGTTCCTGGTCTGTATACTGGTTTGCTGGGATGCCCTCTAAGGTATGTACAAAATGAGGAGGCCATTCCTATGGGGATTCCATTTTCAACAACACTCTGCACTTCTCCAAGTGTTCCCCTGGTTCCCCCTGTCCATCATATTTCTGCTACTGGTTGCTTCTTTGTTCTACACCAAACCTATTGCGTAGTAAACACTTACATTGGTACCAGTCCATGATTGTTTCTTTGTGTGCATCCCACCATCTTGCAGGTGTAGCCTTAAGTGCAATGTCGAGAGCTAACAATCATTAACTATCTGATACTTCATCTTCATATCTCATTAGGAATTATTCCAAGTCATTGATTCCATGGAAACTTGGAGGTTCTCTGAATTCTATCCCAACCCATCTTATTGCACAGTCTATTCAAGCACATATTTTGGTTGAGACCTCATGTAGGCACTGCTGCCAAATTTCCAGACCCATGTCTGAGTCGGAAGCACATGATGTGATACTTCTCCAACTAATTACACCATCAATAGTTGGATTGATGTAATCTTTGGTGTGTGTGGTGGTCCAATACAACTGGTTAATTTCTTCCAGGTCTAAACATGTTGGTTCCACAAACCTTTCAGCTTTTGATGGATCTAGAGGTGCGATAATTCTGTATATGCATGAATCAAATGTCATCTAACTGGTCTTCAGGTTGATTATCACCTGATTTTCAAATTCCCAATCCAATCCCAGTAATGTTGGATATGGTGTTGTGCCATCCACAATTTCGATCACTTCAAAGTCTGCCTTAGTGCGCACTCCGTCCAGATCTATTGTCACTCCTTTTAGACTCCCTATTGGTAGAAATCTGTGTTAGTTTACTAACTTCAGTTGGATTGGTGAGTAGCCTAAGGTAGGTTCTCCCATGCATTGCCATGTCTTTTTGGGAAACACATTCACTTCATATCCTAGGTCTAATATCACATTGCCCATGTTAATATATTTGATGTTGGCATTCAATATAAAATCTCTATTGGTTCTCCTTATGGCATGGAGATGATTGACTATCCTCTGTTCTAAATTTCCCTCGAAGTTTTTGGTACATCTGTCTAACAAATTCTGTAATACTATAATAGATGATGGATCCTTAAATACTTGAATACAAGATTGTAGGAAAGTTTTAATACAACTTACTTGGTTTCCCAAGTGGACTTCATTGGTATGGTCCAATGCTGATGATATTTCATACATTGGGACATCTTGTGTATGATGCACGATAGATGTAGATGCAACATTCTGCTTGAGAAATTCTTGTCTGACAACCTTAAAGGTCTCCTTATCCTTTTCTGCATCAAATTGCTTGGGTGGATCGACATTTTTTTTAATCCACTAGTGCTGTACTGGTTCCTATTTAGGCATCATCTCCTATTTTATCACATCCACATGTCACTATGTTAATGTTCCTGCCATCTTCTCTATCTTCTATAGAGATCCACTGTACGTTCTAATTTTTCTGATTATGTTTCTCCTGTATCTTCCCTAACAGTGTTGTGCAATCCTCTGTGTCATGATCTGCTGCACGAAAATACATGCATGTCGCAGGTGGTAGAGGGCATTCTCTTGCATAGTGCCCTGGTTGTTGGAAGTTATGGCACAATACTAGACCTCTTCCACATCCAAATCCTCCTCTGCCTCATCCTCCCCCTCTGTACCCAGCACGATCTCCGCGTGGTGTATTGTATTGTGGTACTTGATTATACTGCAAAGGGTTATAATGGGGCTGAACAGTGTTATTCTGCGGCTGGGCATTGTTATACTGCTGCGACATATTGCCCTGTCATCATTTTGGATTGCACCCTATATGTGTCTTATGTCCTTTCCCTCATCAGATCGATGGTTCTACAGTCTTTGTCATCGTGGCCTACTAATTTGCAAAAAGTACAATATGCATTCTTTGGTGGTGTTTGGTATTTATGCATCATAGGAAAATGATATGGATCATGCCCATGCATCTTGCAAATTTCACACCAGGGTCCTCCCATCGGTAATGGATTTGGCATCCCTGTTTTCATATACTGCGCGAATGTTGGACATTCGTTCTAATGGTGCCCTTCTGTTCTACATGTGGTACACCAAACAACTTCACGCTTGTCCTTTCCCTTATTCTAATTGAGTTGGAAGGTAAGATTCTTTAAATCCTCCTTCAAATCCTTTATAGCTGGATCTGTCTTGTGGTACTAATTCTCCTCCATTTGCAAGGCTGCCTGTAGAGCCTCTACTTGAGATTGGAATTTCAGTTTTCTGAGTGGGTATTTTATGTGTGGTAACAAAGAATTCACAAAGAAATGCCTATGATGCATGTCAGTCATAACATACCTCAATTTCCCTTTCAGACGTTTAAATCACTGGTCAATTTCCCATACAGATTCTCCTGGTTTATGTCAAATTTATATCATCTCATTCATGTATTGATCCTATAAGCTCAGCTTTTGGAAATCATTAATCAATAATTTCTTAATGTCTGTCAATGTCCTTGTCGTCCCAGGTGCACTGTTGACATCTAGACTCATGTAACAGTCTAGTGCGCAGTCTCTTAGTGTGATGGATAGCTGCGCAAGTTTAGTATCTTCATCATTGATTTGTTTTGTTTCCTAGATATTTGCACAAATGAACAAGTGTTTCTCGGGGTCTTCTGCTGCCTCTCCTCGAAATTCTGGTAACCTGATGGTGGGATCGTGTCATGCCATTCTCAATGTTGAACTACTACCTTTGCATGGTGTAGATACTTGACTAATGCTTCCTGAAATAGCTCCCCCAGTTGTTGTTCCTTGTGTATATGTACTTCCTGCTGTCTTCCTTCTCCCGAAGTTTGGTTGTCTAAAAGATGGTGTCCTTTTTGGTGTGTTAGTCACACATGGGTTTATGGGTTCCACACTGACATTAATATGGATAGGATTTCTACCTTCTATTCCCGCTCTTGGACCTATCATCTTCTACTCATTTGTTACGTGCAGGATTTCCTCAATATGCTCCACAACCCGAAGATCCTCTACCTCCTCTTCATCACTAGCCAAGCCTTCCCTCGCAACCATGAATCTCTTCTTGGTGTTCACTTTGTATTGGTAGGGTACTCCACTGCACATATTTCCAGCTGTCACCATGATCTGCTTGATCTGGTCGTCATCCATCATGATTGGGTCCAAGGCTTCCTCCTTTCCTTTATCTGTTTCTCCTTCCATTTCTCCTTTCATTGTCAGTGCTTCCCCCCTTCCCCCATGCACGTAGGGAATTTTAGCTGTCTGATTCCATTGTCATTACACCTTTATTATAGAGAAATATATTAATAGAAGTATACAACGATCTAATATACCTTCTTCGAGGCCCACACAGAAACTCTTTCTCTGCTGCATTGTACGACTTTGCGGTATCTACTGCAAATTATGTTATAAATCTTGCTACAATACTGTCAAGCCAAAAAATCTATTGCGTGAGTGAATTTGTTATTCACCTACTGTAACTGCGTAATCTGAACTGAGGTCCACTCTAACTTTCGGATCCAATTTTTTACGTGGTTATCCTTCAACCTTAATATCGACTCTTGCAATAAGTGTGGAAAATCACAGAAAAAGACTTCATGCAAATCAGTAAATACATATTTCTCAAGATATTTGTGCGGTGTTACTCTAGGGTTTCACTTATATTTCTACGCAAAATCTAGCTCCTTTGTCTTCATCCAGCTTTCGATCTCTACTTTTATGGGATTCCATGGTCTCAACATCCCTTTCTAGTGGCACATTCTTCTCACTTTCTTGTCATTCGATTCAGTATTCCTTTGACCCGCCTTCCGTAGATCTTACATTCTTTTAACAGATATTCAACATATACCATCCACTCAATCATATGCTGTTCCAACCACCAACATAACCATTTGTTGGTTTGTTTTTCAAGTTATACCTTTAACATGATTGACCCAGGTTCAGGTTTGATAGGGATCCAACAAAACCTCTAAAACTATCAGCCCTCCTGGTAAACCGGAAGGCAACGCAGCGCACAAAGTACACTGTGCAGTCTCACCCAAGATAGTCTTAATGGGTGACTACAATAATCAAGTTCTTGCAGTCTAGGATTAAATGGGGATCTGTTTGTTGCGCGTTGAGAGTTCTATCTAACTAGTGAATCAATGTACTATCATTCATCTGTCTTAGTTAGTTTTCCATTCTTTATTCATGCATGTAAATCAACAAATCTAACTAATTCATTAAGAAATTCATATAATATATAACCATTGATAGTAAAGACTTAAACAATAAGCATTCCATATAACACATGATCTACTATGGTTCACCCCTCCTCGGCTACGTCCACAAAGATTTGGCTCTTAAGCTCTTTTATTATGGTTTTGTTAGATATGGTGTCGTGGGCACTACAACTCCATTCATACCTTCATAAAAAGACTCCACGAACTTTACGAGGTTTACTAGATCATACTGGGATCCTCAGTCTATGATCTAACCTTCAAGGTTTAGTTACTTTTCCCTCCCATAGCTCAACAACTTACAAAAAGGTATCATATCATATTTGTGTTACAGACCTATTACTGTATCTCATGTGAGTAACTCATAAAAACCATCAGGGACACTCCCCCCCTCTAGACCTCATAGGTGTCTATTTATATCTATTCTTGGCTCATCAGCCATTACATTCTCTTACCAAAACCCTAACCTAATCAGGTTTTCTTGCATGATGGCTTTGCACGCTTTTATCCTCTGCATGTGCGTTTTCAACTGCTGCTTTTCCTGCTAGTTATCTTTCTTTGCGTTCTTCTTGCATGTGTGCCTCACATGATTTTCTACCAACTGTCTTTCCTCCACGTCCCGCCTTTTCCCCAAAATGGGCCCGTGCCCAACACTGGTGCTTCAGGATTAGTCAAAGGAGGGTTAAAGTTGGGTGGAAGACTTTCGTCAATCACTTTCACTTCAACTAGACTAGTGTCCTCAAACCAAATATAAGACCTTAGAATTCATGGTCATCTATCTCACATTGCTTGAGAGGTGGTTGTGCCTCTGTCATTGGATTTAGTCCTTGTAATCGACGAGACTGCGCAATGATTCAACCACAGTGCAAATAATATGCGAAATTCAAAACACAATTCAATATAAGACTGATGTAGACTCGGAACCAAAGAGAACACCCCTATGTACAAATATAGGATAACAACACGAAAAACAATGTCTTGGGGGGCCTTCCTAAAAATAACCCTATGGCAGAGATGAATTTGCCACAATAATGGCTAGCGAAGGTATGAGGAGTAGTGACTATGAACTACGTGAAACAAACCTGATCGGTGCAATAACCATTTATTAAGGCAGGCACCCTCTAGGGGAACTAAGACCATGAACAAATGTCTAACCCATGTACTACATACGCATCGCACATACAATCACCCCTATAGACTACCTAGGAATGGTCACTAAGGCTACCACCTCATAATCAATGACTAGGTAAATAACCATAGGTCCAACCACATGTAAGGGAAAGGTAACTAATCCTGAAGCTTCAAAGGTGTTACTTCGCACAGAGGTGTGGAACCAATGAAAATATTGTATATGCAGTAATCAAAGCGATACTGCAAACACCAAAAAAAGCAGAAAGGGGTAATCTCCCTACTTGCCCCGATGCGACCTCACGCTTGACTCTTGTGTTAGAGGATCTTATTGATACACTGGTTGCAAGAATGGGTTTTACACTCTTTAATGACTTCTAGGTTTCATTTTGGTGGCCTTGGAGAGTTCACTCTCCAATCATATTCCAAGGACCTAATCCTATCTAATGTTGGTTCACTAGTAAAGAAAATAGTCTAATTGATTCTAATTTATGAATATTTTCTTATGTCTATTTTTATGTCAAAGGAAAAATGAATGAAACTTTAGTGATGTTGTAACTCTTGAACCAACCAAAGCAATGCAAAAATGGAAATGCAATTTGTTCAATTCAATGAACTCTAGCTATGGGAGGGAACGAGGCCTTTTTCTTTGTAAATTGGACAAATCAACCTCACAAGCATTAAGCATCCGTGCAAGATAGATTAGAACCAAACATTGAAGAATATCTCAAACCAAACACTTGAACAATGCACTTTGTCTTTAATGCTTCAAAAGGTTGTAAGCATGCAATGCTTTTTTGTTTATTTTTCCAAATATGATGCAAAAATTTCCTTAATCTAAACAGGAACACAATCTGAAAATGGAAAACCAACAAATAAACAAGAAAGGGATGTAGGAAATTGGTAGTGATGCTTAAAAACACACTGTCTCTACAAGAATATCAACCCAAAACACACTATGAAGGTAGACCTAATAATGCACATAAATAACAATAGGGTAAACAAACCAAATGCAATCAATATGGGACACTACCAGATCTGATCATATCTATTGGGTGCATTGCCCAACTTCAATGGGTCACTAGAAAACAAATAAGTGTAACCAAGCAATCAAGTAAAGACACACAAACACACTTCAAACCGAAATTGAAGACAAACGGTGTGACAAAAGGACTCAACCAGAGACAATATCCAAAGGTACAAACCAATCACATATCCCCACAATAAGACAAATCTAGGTCTGACCAAAGAAATATGGAAACCTTGCAATATGTAAAGTTTATAGAGGGTGTCATAGGCAAGATGACCTACAACATGTGACTTGTTGCTTGTTACTAGTAGTGAAACACACGACACCCTAAATTGTTTTGAAAAAAGAGAGATACAACTCATACCCTATAATATCTTAGGGATCTAACCTCTGAGGGAGTACCAAGGAAGAACACAACCAAATGAAAACACAAGATAATAGGCAATGGATCCTAAACTAGAGAAGAATCAAATATTCTTCCATAGTGGAGTTGCCAATTCTGTTCTGGAGAAAATATCATAGGTGGATAATAATATCTCCTTAGGATCTGCCTATTGATCCTAGATAGATGGTGGGATATAATTCTATGGATTTGTTTTAGACTCAAGCAAATGGATTCATACTTAAAATAAGAAATGGTGGAATGACATATATTTTCCTGAATATAGTCTTTCATATGTCCTGGCTGTTACAGTCCTGAAGTTCCAACTCTAGCTCCTACAACATGCTTCCCATACACAAGAGGCAAAACAATACCATTCTACTTCTCTTCCTATTGTTAGAATCTTATATCTAGCTTGGGTCTAACATGATCTATGAAAGAATAAATCACATCTAAACATTCATGCATGCAATACAAATATTCATAGGGGAAAACCAATGATCTATTTATTCAAATGACAGAAGTAAATCAATGTTGTTACCTCTTAGTGTATATAAACTCCTCTTGTCCCCTTTCTCTTTTCTCCTCCTCAACTCTTCAACCAAGATAGGAAACTTGACTGCAACTGATGTAGATGGAAAAACAAATTTGAATTTTGGTAGTATATATCTGTAAATGATTCCTCCTCTCCCCTATGCTCAACAATTGTCTTCTTTATATATATTCTTGGAAGAGGCTTGAGAGATATTCGAGATCTTATAGAGACCAATGGAGACTCAAATGATGTGATTTCCAAGGATCATGCAATGAAGAACCAAATCATCCCTTGATTGCCTCTTTGAAACTCCGTGAATCTAGAATCTCATAGAGGGTGTCACTTGTTGTGAACTTTTGAAAAGCGACATGTCGCTAGTTGTCCTATAAATGACCAGTGACACCCCTAAAAAATGTTTAAATATTGAGTTAGCGCCGTGTCTTGGCTTACATATTCTATTATGTTATTCTCTGACCCTATAAGGTGGAAATTAAGGCTATAAAAAGCTCTTGCTATCAGGGTTTCGACCAACTTGTAAGTTTCTGTAATCCTAAAAAGTTTTGTTTCCTGGGTCCTAGAGTACACTAGTTTCTTCACCCATCTCAAAACTTCTATCAGGACCTAAGAGTTATATAGGTCTTGTATTTTTATCCTAACTATTTTCTCAATCTCCTCTACGTCTGTCTTAGTAGCCTTATAAACTTTTTATTGATACTCTTTCTCTTCTTTCCATGCATCATTTTCTTCCCTAGAGGTATGTTTAGGTTTCTTCAAGGTCAATGCCTTACGGGAACCAACACCAAGGTTTCTATTACACCCTCTCCCCTCTCTACCAACTATTCTAACAACAAATATAAAACTCTAAATGTGGCCCAAGACCCACTTTGACAACACAACTAAATTGACTAGAATGAAATAAGGGATGAGAGGCAAACCAAACAATACATGTAGTATTTCTATATTTCTGCCATAAAATACCAACAAAGCATTCAAGGAAATGCATAACAATAGACTACCCTATCTACTGAGAACAATAATCAAACAAATATCTCCCCATTGGTCCATAAGTATAAACTAGAGCACCAAAAATAACTCCCAAAAATATCAGATAGGGATACTTGGAAATTGAGTGCTGGCGTGCCCTGCAGCTGTCAGGAGCCCAATGCCTTTTCTAGGTTGAGCATCATTCACTAAGGAGCACGAGCTAGTTGAGAACATGAATTGGTCCTCGTATAAAATAACCCTCCATCCTGCTAACCTATGCATGATCCCAAACATCTTCCTTCCTCACCACTTCAGAGTATGATGAACTTGACTACTCCTCATGCCTCCCCATGACCATGCACACATCCATTTCATGTATTAGCAAGTCCGTGTTGGGTTGTTATATTACTTGTAGTGAAATTTGAGTCGAGGTGGATCGACTGGTAGTGAAATTTGAAGGTCCAGGTGGATTGACCGGGAAAAGTTGAATTCGAAGTAATTTACAACAAGTCGAAGAGGTTAAACGACAAGAGGTCGAAAAGTGATAGTGTGGCAACCGACTGAAGATTGAATGAAGGTCGACTGGTAATATGATTGGAAGTCAACTATAACAGAATCCCAAGATTCACGGGATTCATAGCCAATCATCTGCGCGGATCTGTAACCATTTGTATGTGTCTTTATTTAGGGTTTTTCCTACTTTAAATCCTATAAATAAGAGGTGCTATAATCATATTCAAAGAGAGATGTTTATTGATATTCATTCTAATATTTAGCATTAGGTTACTAGTCATGTAGATGTAAGTCGATTTGGCTATATGGTTTTTCTTGTGTAAAGAAATAGGGTTTGATGTCGATTGTGTCTTAGGTGTAGACTAAGTTTAGGTATGTAATCTTTGATTTTTAATGAATAAGACAATAAGAAATAAAGACGCTCAAGGAATTCTATTTTTCCCATTTGGGTTTCCAACATAAAATATCTGTGTATTGTGTGTTTGCTTTGTCATTTGTTTTCTAGCGTAAATCTGTCTTTCTCTATTCTGTTAGGTTTAACATGGAAGTGTAATTTCCTAATAGATGGTATCAAAGATTGGTTTAACAACCTTGGGTATGAGCTAAACCCTAGTTCCAGTAAGAGTCAAAAGTTAGATATATTTAAAGGCGTTCTTAAAGAATGGTAAGTAGCTCGAGAATAGATATCAAAAAATTAAATGGACAAAATTTTGAGCTTTGGAAGCTTAAAATTGAAGATCTCCTTATAGATATACAAAAATGGGAAACAATATGTCCAGGTATCATTTCGATAGGAATGTTGAAGGAAAAATGGGAGAGAATCGAAAGAAGGGCAAGGATTACGATTCAAATTTGTCTTGCAGATTCAATTTCATTGAATGTCTTAGGCGACGACTCTTCCAAGAAACTATGGGACAATTTGGGAAGCTTGTACTGGTCGAAATCCCTTGTAAATAAGTTGTTCCTTAGAAAGAAACTGTATCTTCTAAGGATGAGTGAGGGAAGTTTGGTAACTAATAATTTAAATGCGTTTAATACCATAATAACACAATTATCTTTTGTGGATATCAAAATCACTAAGGAGGAGAAATGTATTATCCTATTATGTTCTTTTCCAGACACCTGGGATAACTTAGTCATGTCTATAGGGAGTAATTAAACCACATTATCTCTAGAAGAAGTGGTTGCATATATACTGTTAGAATAAATGGGAATGAAGAACATGGAAGGATCGACCAAATATTCATTAGTGGTGAGTGTTCGACCAATTGACAAAATTAAATGAAAATTCTCCTGTAGAAAGTCTAATTCAAAGGGTAGATCTAAATCCCCTGTTCATTCGACGAGAAGATGTTGGAAATGCGATAAAGTTGGGAATTATAAAAGAGACTGCAAGTCGAAGGAAATGGACGTCAGTACAAGATACGATGAGAAGCAGTTGACTGAGAGAAAGACTACTACAGATAAGGGAGGTGATGTGTATCTGGAATCAACCAATACATAGTCGAATCAAGATGTTTGGTTGATCGACTCAGGAGCATCCTATCATATGACACCACATAGAGAATAATTCTGTGAATATGAATGATATGAAGGAGGAGATGTGTTCTTGGGGGATGACTCGACAACCAAAATTTTTAGATGAGGAAGAGTCTGAATGATACTACAGGATGGAAGGAGTAGAACCCTTTCAGGTGTGCTACATATTCCAGGTTTGGCCAGAAACCTGATATCCGTCAGTAAGATGAGTAATGAATGGTTGCACACTCTATTTTATACGGATACATGCAAAATGGTTAGAGGTGCAATGTTATTAATGAAATAAGTTTGTATTGGAACTTTATAAAAGTTATTAGGGAATGTAGAATCGACTGGATGAAAAAGCATTGTTGTTCCTGAAGTCGACTCAACTCAAATTAGGATGAGTTGATTCAAACTGAATCGACAAGTATTTGTCAATTCAACCCGACGATGCTATGGAACGAGAGGATGAGATACATTGAAGAAAAAGGACTTTGAGCTATCCACAATAAAGGTATGGTCGGAAATTTTCCTGAATGTAATTTAGAAGTCGAGTTTTGTGAACATTGCGTATATGGAAAACAAAGTCATTTGAGGTTCCCATCTGGAGAAACAAGGGAAAAGGGGATTGTAGAATTTGTTCATATTGATGTGTCTAGCCCTGTATCATTTCCTTCACTTGGAGGATCCTTGTATTATGTCTCCTTCATAGATGATCTTTCCAGGAAGTTATGGATATATTTTTTGAGGAAGAAATTAGAGGTTTTCGAGAAATTCAAAGAGTTTAAGTCTCTTGTGGAAAACTAGACATATAAGAAGATTAAGGTGCTAAGAACTAAAAATGGTGGTGAATTATGTGGAAACTATTTTGAGCAGTTATGCAATAAGTGTTGCATAGCATGCCAAAATACCACATGATACACCACACAACAAAATGAAGTTGTTGAAAGAATGAACAAAACGTTGAAGGAAATGAAAGGAACATGCCCAATGGTGCTGGGATTGCACAATAATTCTTGTCGGAGGTAGTCGACGCTCCAAAATATCTAGTTAATATGTCTCCTTCATTGGAACTAGTCGACTCGACTCCACATGAGGTATGGTATGGTAAGAATACTTTAGTTTCACATGTCAATGTATTTGGATATGATGCATTTGTGCATGTTCCCAAAGAAAAGAGGAGAAAGATGGACAAGAAGGTAGTCAAGTGTATTTTCATTGGATACAAAGAAGGAATGAAAGGATATAAGCTCTGGGATTCTGCATCAAGAAAAAAATGTACAGTTGATATGTGGTCTTCTAAGAAGTTAGAAGGAAGTTCAAGGATGAAGTGGTTCAAATAGAGAATAATCCAAAGAAGGTGAGGTTTGAATTGAGGAATGAAGAAGAAGATGATTCAGATGAGTCGACTGAATCATATAAAGAGGTGGAACAATCGACCTTGGTTGTAAGGAGGTATGAATGAGTAAGAAAACTAGTCAAAATGTATAGTCCACCCGATTTCCATTTCGCATTTGTGTTAACTTCCACTAACGAGCAGCCCAAGTCGATCAAGGAGGAAGTTGAATTGACAGAGGTTAGACTCTGGAAGGATGCCATGGTCGAAGAGATGGAATCCTTTCATAAGAATGAGACATGGGATTTAGTCGAATTACCTAATGAAAGAAGGCTTGTTGGTATCAAGTGGGTATTCAAAAAGAATATGAACACAACAGTTCAAGTCAAGAAATTCAAAGCTTGACTGGAAGCAAAAGGATATTCCCAAGTTGAAGAAGTCGACTTCAGTGATATTTTTTCCCTTGTTGAAAAATTGAATTTCATTAGAGTACTATTGTCTCTGGTTGCAACATTTGATATGGAAATAGAACAAATGGATGTGAAGACAACATTCCTACATGGGGACTTGGAAGAATAAATCTACATGAAACAACCTGAAGGATTTGTAGAAAAGGGTAAGAAAGATTTKGTGTGMAAATTGAAAAGATCCCTTTATGGTCTAAAGAAACCACCAAGGATGTGGTATCAAAAGTTCGACACATACATCCTTAGTTTGAGATTTGTGAGAATAAAAGCTAATCATTTCATATGTTCCAAAGAAGAAGGTGGGTGTTTCATATATGTAGCATTGTATGTCGATGACATGTTGCTGATCAGAAACAACATGGATGTAATAGAGGAGATGAAGAAGAAAATATCCTCCAAGTTCAACATGAAGGATATTAGTGCAACAAACTTCATTATGGGAATGGAGATCAAGAGAGATTGAGCAACTAGAAATCTCTTTTCAAATTAGAAGAAGTATATTGAAACAATTTTGAAATGTTTCAACATGCAAGATTGCAAACCTATAAAGGTGTCGATTCTTGTGGGAGAAAGGATAACTGCAAAACAATGTCCAAATACACAAGACGGAATAGAGGAAATGACACATGTTCCCTATGTAAGTGTTGTTGGTAGTCTATTGTATGCGATGGTTTTCACTCGACTAGAGATTTCCCATGTAGTGGGAGTGTTGAGAAGATACATGTCGACAGACACTTTTTTTAAAGGAGCACTAGACAACTATCAAAAGACTATTCAGGTATTTGTGTGGCACAAACGACTATGCTATATGCTACCAAGGGAGACCTGGAGATGCCAATGAAGTATATGTAAATGAATTTGTTGATGCCCACTGGGCTGGAGATCTGGATCGTTGAAGGTCTATTAGTGGATATGTGTTCAAGATGTTCGGTGGAGAAATCAATTGAATGAGTAAGCAACAAGTGGTTGTAGCCTTGTTAACAACATAAGGTGAATACATGGCAACCACTCATGGAAGAAAAGAAGTAATATGACTGCAACGACTATGTTTAGGTATCGAGTTTGAGAAGAGAATCATGAAGATAAGTTGCGACAATCAAATAATAATA
>JASDQU010240414.1:39996-52325 GCA_032191745.1 Picea mariana | reverse complement strand
ATTTATTAGGGTCCTCAACGTAGTTGACTAGGACTATGAGATGTAGTTCCGCAAATCTAGTTTTCCAAAATGAAGCCTTGCATTCTTCCTTCTTCAAAATTGTCAAACATTTGCATGTACTCTTCCCACGTGTTTTATTCATGATACCATATAGCATATTTAGTGTCGTAGCAGTTCCATTGAACCTATACTAGTCCTATGGATTTGTTCCTGAGCACCTTGACTTTCTAGTCTAGGATGTGTATTGGTTCCACCCGAAAATCCCCTTTGTGCTCCACCTGGATCACATTCCAATCAATTATGTGGTTAGGATTAGGTACATACTTCTTTAATAATGATACATGGAATACATTATTCACTCTTATGGATGGAGGAAATGCTATCATGTATGCAATTGGACCTATCTTTTCTAATATTTCAAAAGGTCTACAATATCTTGCTGCCAACTTCGGGCAACTTCCTAATCTTATTGAATTCTCTTTTCCTTTACTTTTGAGAACACATGTTATCCCACTCTAAAATATCTGAAAATTTTGTTCTTGTCTGCATAAATTTTCTGCCTATCCTGGGCGGTCTTTAAACTCAGATTTATTCTTGTCATCCGTTCTTCCATTTCCTTCAACAAATATGGCCCGACAATTGCTTTTTCTGTTGGATTGTCACAACTCACTGGAGTGCTAAATTTGATGTCATACAATGCTTCAAATGGAATCATTTTCAAAGAGGCATGATACCCATTATTGTAGGCAAATACTACTAAAAGAATATAATCTTCCCACTTTGATGGTTGATCCATCACATACATTCTAAGCATGTTCTCAATTATCCTATTAGTCCTTTATGTTTTCCCATCTTACTCTGGACGATGTGTTGTACTGAGATTCAAATTTGTTCCAAAGTCTTTGAACCAACCTTTCCAAACATTTGAAATAAACTTTGGATCTCTGTCTGAAACTATCGTCTTAGGTACTCCATGTAACCTAACAACTTCCTTCATATAAAAAATTTCCATATTTGTTTCCTTGTGTGTAGTCTTTACTAGAATAAAATGTGTTGCTTTAGTCAATTTATCCACCACCACCATGATAGAATCATGTTGTTTCATTGTTCTGGGAAGCTTAGTAATAAAATCAACTATGACTATTTCCCACTTTTATTCCGGAATGGGAAATGGTTGTATAAAACCTGCTAGGTGTCTATGTTTTGTCTTCACTTTTTGGCATTCTAGACAAATGGATATGTAATTAGCCACTTCTTTCTTCATTCTCGACCAAAAGTACTGGCTTCTTACTGCTACAATTTCTTCTGATATCCCAGGTGCCCGACATATGGTACATTGCGCATTTCCTTCAAAACTTCATTTTTCATCTCATTGAAATTCAACACATACACTTTTCCCTTGTACATGAAAATTCCATCTTCTTTCAGCTCATAGGAATTTAACTTCTACTAAAAATTCCCTTGCTATAATGTTTCTTTTATTTTCACATATTGTTGATATGAATTCGTTGTTGCAATAATTTGATCTTTCATATCTGTCGATGGTTGCAATATGCACTTCATGAGCTTTCCTGCTGAGTGCATCAACTACTTGATTTTCATTTCCTTTTATATGCTTAATTTTGAATTCATATTCATTCAGAAATTCCATCCATCTAGTTTGTCTAGCATTTAGTGTTGGTTGTCCAAACAAATGTTTCAGGCCACAATGGTTTGTTCTTAGCTCGAATTTCTTACCCATAAGGTAATGCCTCCACTTTTTTAATGCATGTATAATCGCTGCTAACTCCAGGTGATGTGTAGCATATTTCCTATCATACTCTTTTAATTTTATCGACTCATAGCATACCACATTTTCCCTTTTACTCAAGACTCCATTGAGTCCTTCCTTCATGCATCGGTGCATGCAACAAAATATTCATTTGGATCTTCCATATTTAGTATCAATGCACTTGTCAATATTTCCTTTAGTTGTTGAAAACTCTCTTCACACTTGGAATTCCATTCAAATTTCACTCCCTTCTTTTGCAAAAAAGTAATTGGACTTGCAATCCTTGAGAACCCTTTTATGAATCTTCGGTAATAACCAAAAATACCCATGCAAGATATGACCTATGTCATATTCTTTGGTGTTGGCCATCCTTTAATGGCCTCTATCTTATTAGAATCAACTTCTATCCCTGTTGCTGAAATTATATGCTCGAAGTAGTGAATCTTCTTTTGGTAAAAGGTGCACTTACTTAGCTTAGCATACAATTTATGTTCTCTTAAAACTTGCAACACCATTCTTAAATGTTTCTCATGTTCCTCTTTTTATTTAGAATAGACGAGGATATTGTCTAAGAACACAATCATGAACTTGTCCAGGTAATCCCTGAACACTCCATTCATCAGGAACATAAAAACTATTGGGGCATTTGATAACTCAAATGGCACTACCGTGAATTCATAATTCCCATATATCATTCTAAATGATGTCTTGTTGATGTCTTCTTCCTTTATCCTTACTTGATGATAGTTTCATCTCAAGTCAATCTTCGAAAATATTCTTGCACCTTTCAGTTGGTCAAACAAATCATCAATTCTTGGAAAAGGATACTTATTCATTATGGTGACCTTATTAAGCTACTTGAAATCAATAAATATCCTTAAGGTCCCATCATTCTTCTTCACAAAAAGAATTGGGGCTCCCCAAGGTGGCACACTTGGGCGTATGTACGCCTTCTTCAAAAGTTCCTCAAGTTGCATCTGCAATTATTTTAGTTCTGGTGTACCCATTATGTAAGGTGTCTTAGACATTGGGGAAACTCCTGGCACCAAATCAATAGAGAAATCAATATATTTTTTTGGTGGTAGTCCTAAAATTTCTCTAAAAACATCTTCAAAATCCATCAAAATTGGATGGTCTTCAATGCTTGTCACTTTGTCTTTGGCTGCCTCCTCCATATGGGCTGCAAACATATCACATCCTTTCCTTAAGCTCTCCATCAACTGCATAGCTGAAATCTCTCTAATAGCTAAAACTCTTGGAATGCCTTGAATCTTTCCTTGCCTCCCTTCCTCATCAAGACATTGATTGTCTTGTTGTAATAGTCTAGGACAACATGATGTTTTTCCAACAAATCCATGCAAATTAGACAATCATATGAACCCAATGGTATGTTTTTTACATCCACCTTTGTATTGAGTCCATTCATGTATATCGGGAAATATTTAACCAACTCATTGATTTTCCTATTATCCCCTGTGGTTAACTGAACTAACCAAGATTTATTATGCTTGCTTATTTTCAAGTGAAATATTTCAACAATGTTAGCATTTATATAACTATGGCTAGCTCTTGAATCAATTAAAATTTCTATGGGCTCATTATTGATCTTACCTTCCACTTCAATCATGAGCGATTGATACTCTACATACTTGTTATCCAAGGTTGTATAAATCCTTGGCATGCTCTTTACCATGTCTTCCACTGTTCCAGCCTCTTGAATGTTGTGGATAGTTCTCATTATTTCTCCTTTGTGAGGGAAATCCTTATATAGATGATTTCCCCCACATCCCCAACATTGCACCGTCTACTTCCTTGGCATTTTTCCAAATGACTCTGAAGTCTTGTGTTCATTTTGGGTGACTTGACCTTGCTCATTTTCTTAGGAATTATTCTTGAAAAATGGTGGCTTAAAACCATTCTTCCTTTGATCCTTCTTATCCTTCATCTTGTCATTCCAAACCATTTGGAAAACTGGTCTTCTTTTCTCTTTTCATACATATTCCTTGCTCTCCTTATGGTTTCCCCCAAGGTTTTGGGGTTATCATATTGAATCTTATCATTGTAGAAGCAAGGTAATCCACTTAGAAATATTTGGATCTTGACTTTCTCATCCTGGATGAAGTCAACATACTTCAACAATTCAAAGAACCACTTCTCATATTCCTCCATTGTCATGGTTCCCAACTTGAGTTCAAAAAACTCTTTAATCTTTCTTTCATAGTAATGCTCAGACAAATATTTATCTTGGAAATATCCCTTGAACTGCCTCCATGAGATTCTTTTATCATCAAGGTTCTTGGATTTCTTAAATTGATCCCACCACATGGTTTCCTTCCCTTGTAAGTGGTAGGTGAAAATTCTAGCTTCTACCCGAGATGGGTAATCATGCAGTTGGAAATATTTATTCCTTTCCAATAGCCAGGACTCTGCCTCTTCTCCTTTCTTGTGCTCACCATTGAAATTTGGTAGCTTAATCTTCCTGAGTTCACCCTGCAATATGTCTGCCTCAGGTATTCTCCTTTGCCTCCGAACATGAGACACACTTTGGCTGCTCCATGGACCTCAACTTGCATGATTTCTTTAGGTAGAATTCCTTGGAGAGTGATGGCATCTACTCATGTTTTTTTACTATCTATCACTCCCATGATCATCTCTTTTGATATGGGATATTGATTTTGATACTTTTCTAGTACTAGTTTTGTGCTTGGTGCCAGAGTCCTTGTTAAATTACTTATGTCTCATATTTAGGATTTGAAGTATCTCTTCTTGAGCCTTCATGATCCTATCATTATCGGACCTATAGCTCTACACATTTTTTTGCAGTCTTCTAATAGTTACAGTCCCCTGCCTATCTCTTCTCCAATTAGAATCAGTTTCAGCATTACCCATGCGGGTATGCAGACCTCCAATTTATTCTTCATGGTTGTAAAACCCTTGAGCATCCTCCATTGTTGTGGGTGGGAAATCCCTCCTACGAACTACCACTAATGGTTTTATCATGCATGCATAAATGACCTAAAGATTCTTACTTTTTAAAATCATCCCATGCCTAAACCCCCATTACTCATATGTAAATACAAGGCTCAAGAGATTAAGTTGACGTACCTTATTTTTCATGTTTGATGTCGATCCTTTTCACGCTTGGTCATTCTTTGACTACAAATATCCTCCCAAGCTGACCTGCATTCACTAAAGACAAACAAATAACTCTACATGCATTTGATCTATGAACTAACGGCTTAGAGATTTAATCAATCATACAATAAATATTCCAATAATGACAATCTTATATGGCGAGAAGAAAAGAGATTCTTTTATTAACTTCACAATGATACCTTACAATGATAAAGTCGTCTACTGCTCCTCGATCCTGGTCCTGGGATCTTATTCCACTGTCTTCCAACTGCTTTTCTCTATACTTCTCTTTGCACAAGGATTGCTAAAGGTTGGGACAAAGGGAATGATTAATCGGGTATAGTTTCTTTACTATGATTCTCCTCCTTTCAAATGGGACCCCTAACCCTTCTTTTATAGGCTAGAAGAAGCTAGGTATTTGTTTGAGTGATCAACCATGCATGGCCGAAAGATTTAGTTAACTTACCCAAAGCTGTGTGTTTCGTCAGCAAATTTCCTTTTTTCGTGCTTTTGTAGGTACACACGGGCTGTCTTGGGTCAGCTAGCATGTACACGCATGCAATAATGGAGTAGGGTGCATGGGTTTTTATAAAAGGGGTTTTTAAGAAGAGTTGTTCAATAGTGTTTTGGCAAAGAAGGAATCTGAGATGGCCTGCTGCTAGGTAAGCATGTCTAGTGCAAATTAGGGTTATAACAGATGCCCCCTAATGTGTGAGCTCAAAAGAGCATCTGATGGCCGAAATACATTAACAATATTCACTGATGTTCCGAACAAGTGAGCCCAGAGACCAGAAATTGGGAGGTGTCATCTACAAAATAATAATTGTCTCACCGAGGCGGGCATACCCATGCTCGGGATAAAATAAAATCATGGCTACCAATCAAATACTTTGTATATCCATTTCATATAACTATATAAAGTGTAGCCGCGAGCAATACACAATGGAGCTACATCTCGAAATCAAAAATATATACGTGTAGAGTATCCATCTTCTAGAAGCTGATAAGGCATGATGGCTAGAGATGAGGTCTTCAGAGCTCTAGAAACAACTTCAAAATCTTCAAAACTTGGGCAGGAGTGTAATATGAGTGTACGACTTCACTACCCAGAGGTCTTCGACGGCTCGTCGGTCATGGACTAGAGAATCTTGATTATCAGACTGAAGGATTCATTGATTTCGAACAAAGACTTGATTGGACTTTTAGGATGGCTGGGAATGAGGGAAAGAGACAAAATATAGAGGGGCCGACCCAGGCTTGGTAAAAAATTCCCTTGGACAATAGCATGACAAATGATGAGACCCAGGCAACATGGAATTAACATAAGTTTACAAGGCAGGAGGCAACACAAACTCTCCATATGTTTGGAAGAATAACCAAATGGAGGAGGACACAACTCAATGTAGCGGGGACAACTTCCTAAGGTCATATTAAATCCTAGGGTTTGATGAACAAATGGATAGATGTGCTTTATCCAAGGGCGACTCATTGTGCTTCCAATAAAAAGAAAATACTTTTCCCTTCCTCTTTTTGGGGTGTATTTGATTTTTTTGTCTTTTTCAATAATTTTGGAAAAAGAATAAAAGAATGTTACGTTACAAAGGAGGAATGAGTGTCGCAAACATACAATTTTGAGGCGCAAGGACAATACTGATGTTCAAATAAAGGACACTAAGGAAAAATCCCTCCTAGGACCAAAGGTGTCAAGACGCAGAGGCAAAGTGCTACAGGGCTTGCGTATAAGGAATGCTTCAGATGGTTCAGTTGAGAGCAACATGGAGCCGGCATTAGACCAAAGACACAGGTATGCAAACGCGGTTAAAAAAACACACAATGGAAACATCCTTCGATGTAAGTTTAACGAGCCCAGAGAAGGTAAGCTCGACAGTTTTTCATATTTAGAGAGTCTGAAAAACGTAAAAGGAGACTCCACTGGGGTACCTTTTTCGAAGGTATTCTAGTCGGTTCGAAAAAGGGGTAAACCGGCACCGACAAGACATCTATTCAAAACCATTTTAACGAGTGTGATAAAGACAAGATCACTCGGCCATTTTTTCATTTTTAAGGAGTCTGAAAAAATCTTAACTATGGACTCCGTCAGGAATGTTCTTCTGGACCATTTTAACGAGTGTGAAAGAACAAGGTCACTCAACGATCTTTTCAATTTTAGGGAGTCTGAAAATAGCTTAACTATGGACTCTGTGGGGGTTCGTTTTTTGTAAATTTAGTCCCTCGAGCCCGAAAAAGGGTTAAAATTATGCCCGAGAATACTCTTCCAGATATTCGATGCCTCTAGAGTATACCTTTGTTCGTACAGTTGACCATCTGGACCGAAAAAGGGCTAAAATATCGTCGGATAGACGTGCCTTCAAATTTCAGTTTAACGAGTGTGAAAGACAACAATATCTCTCGACAATCTTTTCACATTTAGAGGGTCTGAAAAGAGCTTAAAATAAGACCCGTAGGGGGCTATGACTCATATATGAAACTGGTTTGGGTAGAGCCTACTAATAGGCTCATACCAAGAGTCTCTTTGATAGTCAACTTGAGAAGTCTCCCATAAGGGAAGAAAACACAAACCAAGGTGTAAGTCCTCCCATAGTATAGAATCTGTAGTCATGGCTTCAAGGATAGACTCATCTGAAGGCAATTCAAAATATGAGAAATCATGCAAGCGAGGGTCGACAGTCCCAAAGGGTGAAGTAAAATGACCATATTCCATATGACGATGGAGGCTTTGGCCAAGACTGGTGGAGTCTATCAATGAAGAATCGCAATCACGAGGGATTGAGGATCTACAAACAACGAGATAAGACTCAGAAGGAGACTCAATATTACTTGGACCAAGAGGGGGAAGCAAGGGCTCCCATGCCCCCACTGGGTAAACCAAAGGATCAATTGTTGATACCAAGTCATGAGAAGGAAAACATGATTGCACAGGTTCCTACTCAGAAGCAATTGAACGTCAAGGATAAGATGCCACATAATTAACCCGTGGCGGGGTCGAGTCTACACGAACACTAGGAACATATAAAGGGGTAGTCTGAAATAATGCCAAATTAGGATGGTGATTATCAGGTGCCGGCTGGTCAATAGTGAAAATTCTTCCATTTTGAGGGAAATGCATCACTCGAAAGAACGTAGACACCACAGCATTCATAGCATATACATAATCACACCCGAGAAGCATATTGAAATCTAACAAGCCTTGCACCACTATAACATCGACACAGACAATATTCCCACCTAACAAGATAGGAAACTGAGGAAGAACCCCCAAAGATTCACTAGGACATATTTCAAAAGCCAACAACTCATGTGAAGAAGACACAAGCTTGGGATAACCCAAGACTTTCCAAATCAAGGAGGATAAAATACTTGCAAAGGCTCCTTCATCCACAATACATCAATCAATTTTTGTTGAATTAACTTCAACCCTTATTTGAAAGGGTGTGGAGGAAGGAAGACAAGGCTCAACAAGGTCATTCCAATCAAAGGAAACCATCCTAGGGCTTGGAGGGGGTGTGCTCAGAGCGAGCAGAATGGCCCCTTGTTTTGAAAATACTGAACCATAAATTCTAAAAACATATTCGGTAGACATGTCACTCCCCAACAAAAGAGTGGGATCATCTGATGACTGCATCGGCATGACCACTTTCGCAAGCAATGGTTGAATAGGTTGCGAGACTACTTGGTCTAAAGGCACCTCACCCCCCAAAAGAGGAGTGGGATCAGCCGATGACTGCATCGACATGATCACTTTCTCAACCAATGGTTGCATAGGCTGAGATACTACATGGTCTAAAGGCACCTCACCCCCCAACAAAGGAGTGGGATCAACTGATGACTGCATCAACGTGATCACTTTCTCAACCAATGGTTGAATAGGCTGAGAGACTACAAGGTATAAAGGCACCTCACCCCCAAAAGAGGAGTGGGATCAACCGATGACTGCATCGGCATGACCACTTTCGCAACCCATGGCTGAATAGGCTGCAAGACTACATGGTCTAAAGGAACCTCACCCCTAAAAAGAGGAGTGGGATCAGTCGATGACTGCATCGGTGTGACCACTTTCTCAACCAATGGATGAATAAGCTGCGAGACTACATGGTCTAAAGGCACCTAACCCCCAAAAATAGGAGTGGGATCATCCGACGAGTGCATCGGCATGAACACTTTCTCAGCCAATGGCTGAATAGACTGAGAGACTACATGGTCTAAAGGCACCTCACCCCTAAAAATTGGAGTGGGATCAGCTGATGACTGCATCGGTGTGACAACTTTCTCAACCAATGGCTGCGTAGGCTGAGATACTACATGGTATAAAGGCACCTCGCCCCTCAAAAGAGGAGTGGGATCAGTCGATGACTGCATCAGTGTGACCACTTTCTCAACCAATGGTTGAATAGACTGCGAGGAAACCTCAAAAAACTCACAATCAGAAGAGCTTGTAGTCAGGGACCACAATCTTTGTACCTCTGGAATGCCAGGGCACAAATGAGTAAGGTGATATCCCTTGCAAAGCTTACAAGGGAACTTAGGCTTACGCCCTATCCGTCTAGGTTTCTCAACAGAATTAATGCCCCCAGCATAACTAGCAGTGGTTGGTTGCACATCTCCAACATGACTTGCAGAGGTTAGTGATGGGTCAATAACATGACTTGTAGAGGCTACAAACCTATTACCAGTATGACTAGCAGTGACTGGACTTTTTCCCCCAGCATGACTTGTAGAGGGTGAGTGTGTTCCCCCAGCATAACTTGCAGAGGTTAGGTGCTAGTCTTCAACGTGACTTGTAGAGGTTGTCGACCTATCTCCAACATGACTCGCAGAGGTTGGTGATTTCTTCTTCCTATTCTTCCTCTTTCTATTTCATTTATACTTCCAGTTACTAGTAACTATACTTTCACCAGAGGTGAGAGAAGGAGGAGGAGAAGACTTTTCTGACGAAGAAACATCAACAGGGTGCCCATGAATTAAGGTGCTTAATTGAGAAGCATCAAGAGTATTTGGGACATTTGGAATGGTACCCAACCAAACCGGTAGTCCCACATTCAACCCAGGAATGTACAAAGTGGCCATCAAAGGGACACCAACGTTTTCAAAGAAGGGAAAAGCACAAGAATCCCCTTGTGAAGGGGCTCCTTGGTTGGTATTTCCAGGAACGTTATCCATGAAGATCTTATGCATAGGTTCTCCCTTTTCAGGATCATTCAAGTCTGTAAAAGTCTCACACACTGACTCTAGCGAACCAGTGTTATCAAAACAATGCCTATAAAGAGGCGGCTCCACATTTCTAAGCGAAAGACTGAAAATTCCTCTCAACCGACGGAGTGGGTGGTCTACCACACTAGGTTAGAGAGCCAAATCCACAACTGACTAACTCATTATGGAAAACTAGGGAGAACAGATCACACACTAAAATTTCCTAAAGGCAAATGAAGCAAGCGACTAACTAGTTGGAAGAACAGTTACACCAACCAACACTAGAGAAACTTACCGATGCAAGTGCAACTCGAATACGGAATCACCCTCCGGGTATACTCTGCAAAGTGTGGCCCGATGTCTACCCTAGGTACTATGGTATACCCTCGCGGTCACCTGTGTAAGTCCCTAAAATAAAGGCAACTATGTTGCTACCTCATGAACAATCACCAGGCGGGTACAGTCGACAGTCGGGTGGACCGCAATGAGCAGGGTATCAAGCCCGAAACCTATCAAGGGTATCAAAAGAAAATGTTCCAAAAGATGACTGAGGACCTCGAATGGATTCGAGAACCATGAAGCTTCATGGAAAATGCGATCAACGGAATCCCAAGACAAGTCCTCTATATGTGTTCCTCACTACTCTTGGTCCGGCTTTGGAGGGGTTATCTCCGCTACCTTTCCTCACGCGACCTCGTGTTTAGCCCCTATGTTAGAAGGGGGTCCTAGATGATTTCCATGTTACTGGACTTCTACACTCCTTAGCACGGACTCGTATGNCCTCTCCAACCTAAATCAAGGCTCTAGCCTAATCTAGTTGATGGACCCTACAAACATAAAGTCTAGTAAATTTTAATTAGCGTTCTTTTTACTGGCTTGATTTACTCAAAAAGGGTATGGTAGTGCAACTGATGTTGTTAAGACTCTTGTGAAAAAATGATCTAACTTACATGAACACTGGCAAAGAATGATTATATATATATATTTGAAATGCTTTTAAAATTAGAAGAAAACACAACGCTATGCTAATTTATTTTTCTTTTTCAAATAACAATGCAAAAAAAATGCCAGGAAAGAAAGAGATCTAACAAACTATTTTTATTTTTTTATATATATTTTCTTCCAATCAAAGCAGAAATAACAAAAGATTCTAAAAGAAAATGATGAATGCAACTCATTTTTCTTAAAATTTCAAGCTAAAAATAAGTTTAAAAAGCTAGGAAACACAAGAAATCTTTCAATGAAAAAGAAAGCTATGCTGGAATCCAACCTAGGCTAAAACTGCTATGACAGAGACCAAGAACCCTGAGAGGTATAACTCTTGACAAGGAAAGAATGACTGCCTCTCCTTAAACCAAGAACATTTCTCAACAGGCACGCTGCTGACAGTTCAACAACCAGCATGTGAATGCGAGTTGTGTAAGGTCAGAGTGTGTGTACACGCATGCAGACCTTATGCAGGCCGCATGTACGTCTTCAACTCTTCAAAAAATGAAACCACAAGCAATCAAGCACTAGAAAAGACTACTGGTATTGAGAACCAGAATCTCTTGAAGACTCAGAAACTTACTTTGATAGAAAAAAAAAACAATTGAAGGAAAATTTAATAGAACAAAACCAATCTGAGGTGAAACCTAAGCTACAAAAATGCAAAAAATAGAGACTAGAATGAGTTCCAGAAAACCCCTCAGAAGGATTACTTATGACAGGGGAGAGGATGACTACCTCTCTAAAAGAAATTTTCTGAAATCATACACATGACTGACACTTCCTCAGCTAGCGTGTACACGCGGGCTGTGTGAGGGTAGGGCGCGGGTACACGCGTGCAAACCTTATACAGGCCGCGTGTACCTATGTGGGTCTCGAAAAAAAGATGTAGTCAAGCAAAGAAATAGAGATAATTGGTATGGAAGACAAGAATATCTGTTAGCTCAGACTTTTGCAGAAACTTTAAAAACAAGTAATGAAACCAATTTTTAAAAAATACCCAAAAAACAAAATATTCCCAGAAACCCTAGAGATCCCTAGTATGGTCGTCAATTCTGTTATGGGTGGGAAATACCTCCTACGGACTAGCACTAAGGGTTTTATCATGTATGCATAAATGACCTAAAGATTCATACTTTTTACCATCATCCCATGCCTAAACCCCCATTAGTCATATGTAAATACAAGGCTCAGGAGATTAAGTTGACGTACCTTATTTTTCATGTTT
>JASDQU010240413.1:149937-164864 GCA_032191745.1 Picea mariana | reverse complement strand
AAAAAAAATGTATCTCTAGTAAATGATTGTCAATTGAAGAATTGGTTATGAGAAATGATTATTTAAAATATGTTTTTATGTAATATTTAAATTAAAAATATTTACATTGTATTTAGTCTTTTAAATAATTATATAAATAAATAAATTCAAAATTTATCTTACACAATTTATTTAAAAAGAAATCTACCATATGTAACTATTCTTATTCTTTAAAAGGAATAAAAATGAGTTGATGTAACATGATTTTTAATTTTAAATCATAATTTTTTTTTAATTTTTTATATAAAAAAATTTAAAAAATATAATGCATAATTTTAATATGTTATTGTATTATATAATGAATAATTTTAACATATTGGTGTATTGTTTAATAAAATTATATGAAAATAAATATATATATTTTTTATTAATTTATTTATATATATATATATATATATATATTTTAAATATATAATTTAATATTTTAAAAAAATGTATATATATGTTGTAGACTTTCTCTTATAAAACATTAGAAAATAATCAAATATTATTGAATTGATATCATCTAATTAGTAATAATTCGACATAAACTCAAATTTAAAATAAGAAAATTTTAAAATTTATTAATAATTTATAGTTTAATTTCAATTTTAAAATTTATTTAATGTCACATAGTACTCGAGGCATCATTAATTTTATTTCGACTCGAGGCATCATTAATTTTATTTAGATATAGTGGTTATGATTAATTTTATTTAGATGTAGTGATTAGATTTATTTTATATTTGAGAACATTTTATATTTATTTATAAATGTTTTTTAATAATATAAAACAATAGATGATTTTTAATATCAATAATATGTATAAATTACACAACTTTTAATATAGTAACAAAAATATTGATAAAATTATTTTATTTATAATTTAATTTATTTAGTAATTAAATTTACATAATTTTTATTACAATAATAAAAATATTGATAAAATTATTTTATTTATAATTTAATTTATTTAGTGATTAAATTTGTTTTGTATTTGGGAACATTTTGTACTTATTTATAATTTTTTTCCAGACTTTTAATATTAATAATATGCATAAACTACACAACTTTTTTTTTTCACATATAAACTACACAACTTCTTAATATAATAATATAAATATTAATAAATTATTTTATTTACAATTTAATTTATTTAATAATTGAATTGATTAAAGGTAATTTCAATGTTAATTATTATAATATAAATATAAATTATGTTTTATTATTTAAATTAAAAAATAATTTTAAATGATGTTTTATTATTAAATATTCTATATAAATAAATAATATAACAAATTTATATTTTTAAAACTATTTTATTTTAAAATAAATATGTTAACACATTTTTAATATAATAATAAAATAAAATAAATTATTGATAAATTATTTTATTTATAAATTAAATTATTCAATAGTTGGATTACTAAAAGTAACTTCAATGGATGGTAGAGGGGACTAATTGGATTACTAAAAATAATCTCAATGGATGGAAGAGGGAATTTAAATTATGTTTTATTGTTTAAATGATATAATCATTTTTTATTATAAATTTTTATTTTCAAAATTATTTGATTTTCATAATAAATACATTCATTGTATTTAATATATTGATTTTAGGAATAAATATAAATGTAGTGGTCCTCATTTTAAAAAAAGGATTATATATACTTACAAGTGAATTATTATGTAAAATGAATTAAAAAATATTTGGTTATTTATAATGTGTTATACATATATTTAAAAATTGTAGTGCAAAATGGATAAGAGAGATATTGGTTATTTATTGTGTGAGTGTGTGAGTAAAGTGTTAATAATACAATGCATATTATATTTGAATTTATATAGTGATGTTTTTACAACACTATTAATGGAGATGAATTGGTTATTAGTCCGTGGGGAAGGCATAGAAGGACTATAGCTATCAATAATTAGTTGTCTTCATATTAGTTTGTACTTTGACCACAAATATTTGCATAATATCTATTATTGGAGCTAGGAAACTAAAAACTTTGATTTTTATATAATAAAAAATAGCATATATGTCATGATCTGATTGGATAATAGATTTGAGGTCTTATTGTTGGATTCGCTATTCCCAATGTTTTATATATTACGATATCCAAAGTTTTTGATCATATACGGTCTTTTTGACTTGTTATTAGTCTCTCCCTATTTTTTTCTTGAAATGTTTGGGTAACCAAAGTTTTGAACATAGATAGTCATTTTTTTATAAGTTTTGTCTTTTGAATAATTTTTTTTACTTACATAGGTTATACTGTTCAAACTATTGTTACTACTTTTTTTTTTTATTATTTTATAAAATAATATAATCAATGTTTTTTTTTTGCACGTAACAGACCTGCCACACTGCATTCTTTCTTAAATGTTTACAGAGTAGTTCTGACAGACTTAAATGTTTACCTAACAGGGTTCACAACCTTAAATGTTTACTTAGCAGGCCTGTTACAATACATTTTTTCCCCTTTTTTTTTTTATATGCAATGTTCTCTGCAGTCAATGTGGGCAATATCGTTCTTTGGCGGCATTGCTGGTTCACTGGTTCATGCTTGCTTCTTGTATGTTCACTGATTTCTTATTTTCCTATTGTTGTTTTTCTTGTTTGTTTATTGTCTTGTTGTAGTTTGCACACTTGGGGTTCTGCAACTGCGATTGGAACTGCCCTTCTGTCGTTCCCCATTGACATGCAGGTTTGGGTGTCGTGTTTATTTTCGCTTGATGTTTGCAATTTGCAGGTGAGGATGCCTGAGTCAAAATCCTCTCGCAGAACATCTGTGTAATACAATTTCCTTTTGCGATGCGCCACTGTTTCTATGATGGAGGTAGGTTCTGTGTCGAATATTGGCCTTTGGACGGTCCTCCCAGCTTTGAATTTTACCTGATAGGTCTCACAGCTTGAACTATTTGGTTAACAGATGTGTTGAAATACATTTTCCTTCGAATGTTTTTGATACAATCTTGTGTGTAATGAATTTCGCCAATAGTGTTCTTCATCGACATTCCTGGTCGACTGGTTGTTGCTTTCTTTTTTGTTTGCTGGATGATTCTTATTGTTGTTTGATTCAACTTTGCAGGGTTCGGTTCCTGCGGCTATAGTTGGGGCTTTTGGTGCTTCTTAACTGGTTGTTATTTTCTGCTTGCTCTTGTTTGCTTAAGCTTTGTGATGTTGGGATGTTGCATCTATAGTTGGATTTGTTCTTACATTGTTTTGCAATTGGCTCCCGAGAAAAATACTATCAACATAAAATAATATGCAAAATTTTGCAGTCGATCTAAATTGCATCTCCTACGGCTTCAACCAGTGCTTGTCGGGCTCCAACTATATTTCATAGATGATGATGTTTTTCCAATGGTTGATGTCTTCCTATGGCTTCATAGTTATGAGAGTAAGTGTTGTTTTTGAAGGATACATTTCTTCTCTTTCTTTATTTTTCCTCTTGTAAACTTTCCCGCTTTTACCTTTTGTTCTTCCGCTCTATTGTTCGTTTCTAGTTCTATAATTTTCCATGTTTCTGTAGTCAAGGGTTCCCGGGGTGGCCAATTGAAAAATCGTCATCTCCATCTATATCTTCACATCATGACTTCGGCTGACCGTCGTTCATTTTCATATTTATCCAATTTCTTCTAAACTTGCTCATTTTTCCCTTTTGTTCTTACCCTCTATTATGTGTTTATGGTTCTATACTTTGTCACGTTTCTTTGCTCGCGGGTTCCCATTGTGGCGAACTAACAATCTTTAGATCATCAGTTCGACTGACCATCTTCCGTTTGCATACTTAGCCAATTTTATGAACACGGGTTCGCGGATAGGTGCTATCGAACTATGGTAACTCGTGTTCAGGGTATACATATTGCACCCAAACCTTCCATGCTCTACAATTGGACCCCAGACTCCTCAAACCCACAACCCTACCTCTACCTACGATGGGTCTGCCTGTCTGACCTACCGTTCCATATTTAGTTGAGTCTTCAAAGTTTCATGGGTTCACGCGTTCTTAGGTTCATAAATTTTTACAGAGAAGTTATGACAGACTTAAATGTTTACCTAACACGGTTCACAACCTTAAATGTTTACTTAGCATGCTTGTTACAATACATTTTTGTCCTTTGTTTTTATATGCAATGTTCTCTGTAGTTAATGTGGGTAATATTGTTCTTCAGTGCATTGCTGGTTCACTGGTTCATGCTTGTTTCTTGTATGTTCACTGATTTCTTATTTGCCTGTTGCTGTTGTTCTTTTTTTTCTGTTGGTCTTGTTGCAATTTGCATGCTTGGGGTTCTGCAACCGTGATTGGAACTACCCTTCTGTCATTCCCCATTGATGGGCATGTTTAGGTGCCGTGTTTATTTTTGCTTGATGTTTGCATTTTGCAGGTGGGGATGCCTGAGTTGAAATCCTCTTGCAAAATATCTTTGTAGTACATTTTCCTTTTGCGACGCGTCACTGTTTTTGTGATGGAGGTAGGTTTTGTGTCGAATATTGGCCTTTGGATGGTCCTCCCAAATTTGAATTTTACCTGACTCACAGCCTGGACTATTTGGTTAACAGATGTGTTGCAATACATTTTCCTCCGAATTTTTTTGATACAATCTTGTGTGCAGTGAATTTGGCCAATATTGTTCTTCACTGACATTCTTGGTCAACTGGTTGCTGCTTGCTTCTTTGTTTGCTAGATGCTTCTTATTATTGCTTGATTCAACTTTGAAGGGTTCAGTTCCTGTGGCTGCAGTTGGGCCTTTTGGTGCTTATTAACTAGGTTTTTATTTGTTGCTTTCTCTTGTTTGCTTAAGCTTTGTGATGTTGGGGTGCTGCATCTGCAGTTGGATCTATTCTTACATTGTTTTGTAGTTGGCTCCCCAGAAAAATACTATTAACATAAAATAATATGTAAAATTTTGTAGTCGATGTAAATTGCATCTCCTACGGCTTCATCCAGTGCTTGTCGGGCTCCAACTATATTTCATAGCTAACGATGTTTTTCCCATGGTTGATTTCTTCTTATGGATTCATAGTTATGAGAGTAAGTGTTGTTTTCTGAAGGATAAATTTCTTCACTCCCTTTCTTTTTCCTATTGTAAGCTTTCTCGTTTTTATCTTTTGTTCTTCCACTCTATTGTGTGTTTATGGTTCTATAATTTTCCACGTTTCTGTAGTCATGGGTTCCCGTGGTGGCCAATTGAAAAATTGTCATCTCCATCGATATATTCTCATCACGACTCCGACTGACCACCATTCATTTTCATATTTATCCAATTCCTTCTAAACTTGCTCATTTTCCCCTTTTGTTTTGACCCTCTATTATGCGTTTCTGGTTCTATACTTTTTCACATTGTTGTGCTCACGGGTTCTCGCTGTGGCGAACTGACAATATTCACATCATGAGTCCAACCGACTGTCGTTCATTTGCATACTTAGCCAATTTTATGAACACAGGTTCGGGGATAGGTGTTATTGAACTATGGTAACTCATGTTCGGGGTATACATCTTGCACCTAGAACTTGTGTTCTCTACAATTCGACTCCAGACTCCTCGTACTCACAACTCTACCTCTACCTACGATGGGTCTATCTATCCGACATGCCTTTCCATACTTAGTCAAGTC
This sequence comes from Picea mariana, assembly GCA_032191745.1. Classification (NCBI taxonomy): domain Eukaryota; kingdom Viridiplantae; phylum Streptophyta; class Pinopsida; order Pinales; family Pinaceae; genus Picea; species Picea mariana. Next base: position 159,221 of record JASDQU010240413.1, on the reverse strand, counting down.
TTCAAAGTTTCATGGGTTCATGTGTTCCCGGGTTCAGAAAAGTTTAAAAGCATTTTGTCGCTCCCCTCCATCCCTGCCACCTTCTGCCCTTCCCAATGCACATTAATTATACTTTTAAAAGTGATAACTTACCAGACAGGTTCGAAAAGATTGGCTTTAATAAGCAGAAAGATCGAGGACATATCCCATTAAAATGCATAAACAGGCAAATATTATGGGATTTGATAAATTTTTTTGCTTGCATTTTGAGTTTGCAAAAAAAAGAAAATTGGCTCTTTTAGTTTTTTAAGGGCATCATCATAGTAACAGTGCAATACTGTACTACCATGCTGCCATCCACGAGCGTGTCATCCACAAAGGTCTTGACATCATGTCCCTCTTTACTACTGTGCATATGTTACGGGTTGTCATATTTGAGAATATGCTCAGATATGGGAATGTTATTACGTGATGTTAGTCACTATTCAACACACATATTCGAAAAGATTGGCAGTAATAAGCGAAAAGATTGGCATTTTGAATTTGCTAAAAAAATATTGGTTATTTTAGTTTTTTAAAGGCATCATCATAGTAACAATGCAATACTGTACTACCATGTTTCCATCCACGCACGTGTCATCCACAGAGGTCTTGACATCATGTCCATCTTTAATACTGTGCATATGTTATAGGTTGTCATATTTGAGAATCTGCTCAAATATGGGAATGTTATTACGTGCTATTAGTCACTATTCACCGCACATATTCGAAAATATTGGCATTAATAAGTGAAAAGATCGAGGGCATCTACCATTAAGATGAACTAAACCAAAATCTACGAAAGATTATACTTTCATCCTCTAGCGTTGATTTTAAATACTTATTCCCATTTCTCTCTATCATCAAAGAGTTGGGCTTTAGGGTGCCTTCGTTCTAATGTTCCAAGTGATGGACATGTAAGACACCTTAGAGATGCCATTGAGGCCCAATTGAAAGACGAGAGAATGGTTTTATGTGACATGAGATTTGAGCCAAAAAAAGTCTCAGACAGGGGAAAAAAAAAACAAGTATCTTCTGATTGGTGTTCTCCCTGTATTTGATGCTTTGGTTGGTTGAAAGGCCTGCCTGGAGATTTGTTTGTTGATATTATTTGTTTTCCTGCTAGGATTTGGAAGGGATTTTGAGGTCACCTGCAAAATGATCCTTCATTAAAGTATATAGTTTCTTCCAATAACACATATTTGGCAAGTGTATCAAATTCTGGAGAGCACACAAGAATTTGTCTTCCATTAGAGGAGTCGCACTTACTGTGGCTTGCAAAATGGTCTGTAATATTCGAAAATGACGCGAAATATTACTCCATTCGTGAATGTACTCAAGAGAAACTATATGATGGTTAAAACGACATACTAAAATTACAGAAGTTTCGATTGGAAAGTTTGTTGATCTACTTCTGGGTGCAGTAACAGACTTGACAAAAAGCCATATTCTTTGTCAAATTTTGTTCACTGTCCTTTGGATGTAGTTACAGACTCCACATACAATCAACTATCTGTTGCTACTGCACATTTTTTATTTTACTACTCCTACGCATATGGTTGCATTTGCATCGATGGGTTGCGCCTATTTACACGAATATTCCCCTCCTACTTGAAGGTGGGTATATAACCAGGGAACGACGGTGTAAAAAATTTCTAATCCCTACATTGACATGTAACTGGAAAAATTTATTGGGAAGGAATTCTGGATTATGGAATTTGCAACACTTTCTGAGGATTACTTTATACTACCACCTTTTGCAAGAAGTTTCGCATGTTCAGGTAATGATTTGGTTTCTGAAAATCACCTTTTACTACCACCTTCATGTAATCATTTTATTTCATTCTTTAGAAGAGACCTTAACGTAGTAGTGCGTTTCCAGATTTGTTTCCACCTAATGTCAATATTCCTGATGTTTCCCTTGCTTTGGATAAGGAAAATTCATTTCTTCTGTTGCAGTTGATGCGATATTTGAAAAAAAAATGTTCAAACCATACAATTTCTTATTTTGTAAAATATAGAACATTGTATTTTTCTAATAGATGGTTGTTCGAAAAGTTTTAGGCATTGTTTGGGATTCACATCCTTCAAGGATGTTCATTATTCACAAAATTAATATTGTGTGTGTCAATGCAATTGAGTCATCGTCCACTATGTCAATTGCATTAACACTACAATGTCAGATAATAGATGTCTAACATGTACCTAATGTCAAGTTCATTATCACATAGGACACCCAACGTCCAAAGATTTAAGGAATCAAAGCAACATTGTAGATTTCGTGAGAAAGCAATACTAAAGACGATGTTCTTTGCAGGTCTGAAAATCCTGCAGTTTAAGTGCTTTGACAATGAAATCCCTGCTTGTTCACCGCATTGTCGCACTGTTCCCATCTCCACCGTCAATGTGAATGTCCGAAGTCGAAGCTATATGGAGCTTGGGGTCACCGCTTATGTGGATGCCTAGAGGTGAAACTACCTGGAACATGTAATCACAACTTCTTACACTTGACATTAGTATTAGTAGTGATCGAAAGTTGATTATACGATGAGTCTGTTACTGTAGCCAGAGGTCGCTCAACACTATTTGACATAGAAACTGGCTGTCTGTCAATTCTGTTACAACTTTGGCATAAAACATTCTGTAATTTTATAATGTTGATTCAAACGGGCATACAGTTTAACATGTTCATTGGTATCCAATTTTATAGTTTCCTTCTGAGTGTGTTCGGGCATGGAGTAATATTTGGTGTCACTTCCGAACATTCTAGACCTTTTTGTAGGCCTCCATTTTTGCAACCCCTGTGACGAAAGATATGTTCTGATGCGATCTGCAACATTTGATACACTTGCCAGACCTGTGCTACTAGAAGAAGTTATGTACTTCATCAGAGGAACATTTTGTAGCTAGCTTGGACGTCCCTTTCAATTTACAGTAATAAAACAAATAAGTTCAACATACAAATCTTCAGGGAGGCTTTTCAACCAAACAGATGATCCAATACAAGGAGAATAACAATCACAACATACTTGATTTTTTTTTGTCTCATCTTTGGTTGCCTAACATGATTTTTTTCCCCCAAAGATGACATCACATAAAACGAATCCCTTGACTTTGAATTGGGACTGAATCAAATTTCGAAGTTGTCTTAGATGTGAATGTTCAGGAACATTACAAGGAAGGCACCTTAAACCCCAAGTTTTCGATGACAGAGGGAAATTAACACTTAAGAAAAAATGGAATGTTGAATAATTAGCCAATGCAGGCAGGCAACATCTAGAAGAGAAAACTATTCAAAAATATGGGATATATCTAGTTGGCAACACCAATGAAGTCTAAGACCCGAAATTGATATTCAACATTTGATCGTCAAGAAGAGTGTCCACAAGCTTTAGTATTGTACATATTTTTTTTGGTCGGTGGTAGGCCAAATCATAGTCATTGTGGCAAATAATCTTAGCTGTATTTTGTAACCCATCTTATTTGAATGTAGAATATTTGCAGTTTTTTTAATGGTGTTTTCCAATCTCTGGTATTGCTTCTCATTTTATTTAGTACCTTTTTTGTGTGTGTCGTTAAACATGGATGACAATCTTTTCTTTCTGTTGCCCAGTACTTCGATTTAAATAAAGGCTACTCTGTTCATTCCTTACATTTGACATGGAAGAATAATTTTTCATAAGCCATACTTATGTGGCACCTGCCCTAAACTTAAATAAAGAAATTGGAGGACCCGTCTTGCTTTCATTCTTCAGGTCGCGTAAATAGAATGAATTAATTACTATTACAACAAGGCAACTCAAGTGTTGACGTCATGTTCTTGTTCAATATCTTGCATATATTGCAACTTCTTCTATTTGATAATATTCGTGCATATACAAAAAAATGTTGCGTCATATATATATATATTATTTATTTATTTTCTTTCTATTTCTTATCTCTTGGCCAAGACTTAGCCAATTATCTAGCCACTGGGTTCCGGGTTTGCGGTATCCAACGCCTATGTCCCATGTTCCGTCATATACATCTTGTAGCCAAATAACTTCCGTGATCTGCAATTTATGGTTTTACTAGTGAGAACTCACCAGGGGTTCGAAAAGATTGCCATTAATAAAGGAACAATAGATTTTCTTCTGTGAGATACTTAGCCCTTTTCCCCTTTTCTTCTTCCCGTCTATTATCGCTTTCTGGTTATATACTTAGAATCCTCTCTATGATCGCGGGTTCCAGGGTTGGCGGGATGACATATCTTCATCTCCATCTATATCCTCACATGACAAATCCGACCGAACATTATTCCTTTCCATACTTAGCCAATTTTATGGCTGTGGTTGCAGGCTTGGCGCTTTCGAACTTTGATGCTTCTTGTTCCGTTATATACATATTGCATTCAAAAATTCCGTGATTTCAAAAAAATTTGCAAACTAAACAACATCCTAAAAATTGGGAGATGATTTACATTTTGAACCAGAAATAGTATATTAATATATATTAAAATGAATACTATTTGAATAAATATAAAACAAATTCTCTTCGCCAATACTTCGCCAATTATCGGGCTACCGGGTATCGGGTTTGCGGTATCCAAGACTTATGTCCCATTTTTCGTCATATACATCTTGCACCCAAAGAAATTCCGTGATCTGCAATTTATGCTTTTACTAGTGAGAACTCACTAGGGGTTCAAAAAAATTGGCATTAATAAACGAAAAGTAGATTTTCTACTGTGAGATACTTAGTCATGTTCCCCTTTTCTTCTTCCGATCCATTATCGCTTTCTGGTTATATACTTAGTCGCCTTTCTATGATCACGGGTTCCAGGGTTGGCGGGCTGAAATATCTTCATCTCCATCTATAAATTCTGTGATCTGCAATTTATGCTTTTACTAGTGAGAACTCACTAGGGGTTCAAAAAAATTGGCATTAATAAACGAAAAGTAGATTTTCTACTGTAAGATACTTAGTCATTTTCCCCTTTTCTTCTTCCAGCCCATTATCGCTTTCTGGTTATATACTTAGTTGTGTTTCTATGATCGTGGGTTCCAGGGTTGGCAGGATGAAATATCTTCATCTCCATCTATATCCTCATATGACGAATCTGACTGACCATTGTTCCTTTCCATACTTGGCCATTTTTATGGCCGCAGTTGTCGGGTTGGCACTTACGAACTCGACTGCTTCTTCTTCTGTGATATACAACTTGCACTCAAAACTTTCGTGATCTACAATTCCACCGCAGACTCGTAAAACTCGCAAGCTTCACTCTACGAGGGTTCACAAATGTCTCAAAGTATCTGTTGCTACCTTCCATCCCCACTAACTCTGTGTCCTTCCTAATATACATTAACTATGCTCTTACTAGTGACAACTGAACACACTGGTACAAAAGAATTGGCACCCAGACCTCTGCCATATACAAATTGACTACCAAACTCCAACATCGTCCCCTCTTCCGTGTTACACATTATGCATTCAAAGGTTCCTAGCTATACAATTTGATTGTCGGGACCTCACGTCTTCTGGGGAGACCTTGTCACCCTATTTTGGATCATTGCCTTGGCGGGTTTATGAAATCTCCAACTCCTAGTCATTGTTTCATGCAAAGAAAATCTTTCCAGGTAATGGAAAAGCTATTAGAAATTAAATATATTAGCGAAAACAAGTTCGGGCCAGCGTTTTCCTGTTCCATACTTGGACACCTTTTCGATTGCAGGTTCCTGGATTGACGGCCTCAAAATTGTGTTTCGAATATTTCACAACTTGAAAACAGTGCCCGGAGTTCCACGATATACAATTTGTCCGCTGGAATGCCCCGTCACGAGCCCAACCATCCACCATTTTTTTTCCTTTCTATTGGTTATGGATTTCAACGAAATTTGTGAACCGAACAGGATCCTGCAAATTGGAAGATGATTTACATTTGGACTAGAAATAATCTATTAATATATATTAATATGAATATTATTGGAATAAATATCTTATTCCCGTGTATTAAAAGAGTGTTTATATTTATTCCAATAATATTCATATTAATATATATTAATAGATTATTTCTGGTCCATCTTTGACCAACCTATCGAAGTCCCAAAAATTGTCAAACACGACCAATGTTCTCTCAAAACTTGGTCGAGGGCCAACAGGCTCCCAACACTCACCTGTGACTCGTCCCGAGTCACTCGGACCTGGGAAACACTGCTTCGAAGGCCTCGAGCTTAGCTTTAGTTGCCTTGACTTGCCACTTCTCCAGAGCCTCCTGCTCGATGAAATCTTGAATTACTTGCTCAGTGACAGGCCCTTCCAGGCGTTGTTCCACTATTGCGACCACCTGTTCCAATTGTGAGCCTTGTCCTTCTATTTCTTCAAAAAGCGTGTAGGCTTCATCCTGCATTGGCTGGAGTCTCGGTGTAACCTCCATAACTCTGCTATGGATAGTAGTGACCTACTGCTGGACTACGCGTTGTTCCTGTGACCTCTTCATATTCTCAATTGCATTAAGCAGCTTCATCTTTGCTTGTACGGTGGATGCCTACTGCTTCGCCTTCTGGAGCCGTGCTTTTAATTTCCTCAGCTCTGGATATTCTGTAAGGTGCTCATAGCTCTTCCCACTTTGATCACTTAATTGTTTACACTTTGAGGCCAATTCCCTTATTCGTTCTACTGCATTCCTGACAACTTCTTCCCTCTAATCACACGCTTCTTGCAGAGTGCTCGACATTGCTTGGATTTCTAGCTCCATTACTCTTTCTTGAAGCTGCTGAATGGCTTCGGCGAGCTTCCCCACTTGCATCTCAGTTGACTTTGGTTCCTCTTATGCCAAACCTGACACAGAGCGAAGTGCTCTATTTACTGCCTCTTTGAACACAGTCTGATCTGCGAGCATCTGGTCTTTTTCTTTCTACATCTTCTCTTTGTCCTCCTCAAACATTGCCCTAATTTCATATTTCTCCTACTGTGCAACTCAAAGTTTCTCTAAGGCCTCTTCCTTTTCTTTCTTCATGGATTATGTATCATGTTCCTTTTCTTCTTGGGCTCGACGAAGTCAAGCCTTTGTCGCATCTGCTAACCTTCGCAATTGGGTGGGCTCATCCCCCAATTCTACACTTGTTGCTGAAGATGGCGCAATAGGCACTACGCGACTTGAATGGATAGATTGTTGGATGTCCTTGAGCTCCTTCTCTATTCTATCATACATCGACTCCTACTTTTCTCCTTGTCTCTGCAAGATGTCTTCTGAAGCATCCTCTACGAGTGTGACGATGAGATCAATATCATCCACTGTGAGCACATTCTTCGACTGAGGCTTGTTGGCACGAGCCTTCTTTCTGGCTGAATATTTCTTTGGGGAACCCTTCCTCTTCTGTGATGCTTCTGTTGTGGTGAGGGGATCCTTCGGTGGTGTGGCTTCTCCTTTGTCTTTCTTTTCTTCATCTTCCCCTCCTTCTTATTGGTTCACTTCGTCTCCTCCTCCTCCTCCTCCTGCAGGTGAGTCAGGCCTACTTTCATCTGATGCGCTGTCCTCCTCCTGCAGGTGAGTCAGGCCTACTTTCATCTGATGCGCTTTCCTCCTCGTCAGTTTCTATGTCTTGGACTTCGTCCTTTTTCTTTTTTTTCTTTTCGTTGCGCTATCCTTCATACTCAGTCTGGTTGACCAAAGGACTTCTGATGATGTCGGGGTCGGAGAGTTATTCATCTTTGACCGGTACAAGGAATTTTGTTGGCCATTCCTTAGTGATCTCTGCCATATATTCATCAATCAATTTATAGTAGGACTATAGCTCCTCCTTACTTTCATCCGTATGCATGGTGATGTAGATGAAGTGTCGGTCTTCACATAAATTTGCTAATGGCCTATACTGATGGAGTGTATTCGGTGTCATTTAGGGGAATGATTCAATGGCACACTTCAGTTGTAGGTAGTAAGCATGGAAGACAACATTTGACTACCACTTCTTCACCATATTGTTTGTATACCACAAGGTAGCGAACCTCGTGACCAATAGTTCTGATGGCTCAACTTCCGGGAAGGCTTCTCCTTCCAGCATTTTCCAGGCGAAAAATGCAATTAAAATTAGTAACCAACTGAAATGAAATTCATATCCTTGGTCTTGTGCTTCATGACATTCCTTCTCCAACTCATTGACGAGGTAACTCACCCAGTTCATATGCATTCCTTCAACACACTTCCCTATGAGGTCGACTACGAACCCTGTGACCTGTGTCACACAGTTCTTTCGAATGATCTTGCCAGCAATAAGCTGACAAGATAGGTGCACTGCGCCATCCTGGATGGAGACTACCTTATAGCCTAACTTTCCCTTCTCTACATCACCATAGGCTTCCTTTATATGCTGTGCCAAGGAGCAATCTGACTTCTTCCCTGGGTAGAACTGGTGAGGGTCCGGTCCCTGCATGCTTAGTCCCATGATGAAGTGAATCAATGTTGGATCCACATTCACGCACCTGTCAAGCCACATATACCCTCTGTGATAGCACCATAGGAGGAGTTTAACAGAAGCGTTAACCTCCTCATGTCGACCGAAGTGGGGGATATTCATCATGTTCAAGATCGTGGAGCGCGCAAGATCCTTAATCCACGAATGTGGAACTATCTTGGGATTCTTCCCAGTCATCTTCATCAAGTACCTATATGGTGTGAGTATCACATATTTCTTTCAGTCTCCGAGGTTGAAGTCGCTGATATTGAGAGTTGGGATCAGTCCTAACTGGGGTCCAACTACGTGTATCCCCTTTAGGAGGTACACAATTATGAGCGTGTACTCAAAGTCACGTGGGACACTGTCATGACTAACTACACCAGCCAAAGGCAGGGTGTAGTCAGGCAAGACCGACAGGATCTGCTTCGCGTTAGCCAGATCATCGCAATGTTTTCTTCTTTTCTCAATCACGGTTCATCTAGGCCATCGTCTGGTCGAGGGGGATGCTTGCAATCCACCCATCGATGATGCTTGTATTCCTACAGACATGACTTTCGCAGCCATGAGGTCTATCAAAATCTCCTCTACAGACTTCTCTAGAGCGCTATGCTCGCCCGACATTCACACTTGTAATTGTGGGGATCAGGTAGGCAAACAAACAGACAAGGTAATCAAATGGATGGCGAGGTATAGATAGCACAATGTAGTATGTAATCAATTTTGTGTTAGCTTGAATATCTCATTTTGCAAAAAGTGGTCTCAGCATAGCATCTGATGGGTTAAATAAGCAACATTGTAATAGATTCCTCCAACGAGTATGAATGTGTCAAT
>JASDQU010240413.1:120136-149386 GCA_032191745.1 Picea mariana | reverse complement strand
AATTTTTTTTTTTTTTTTTTGTTAATTTGTGCGGGATCTGTTGGCTACGCGATTAATTTGTGGCTTGAGAAACCGCGATTCAGGGGCATCTAAGCCGTCAAAATCACCCGAGGATCGCAACCGGCCTGAGCCACACCAACCCTTAATATGGTTGGATTTTTTGTCCCTGCAGGTTTCGAATCGATGACTTTAACAACACGGAGTGGCTTAACAACACACTCCTTCACTGACTGTTCTACACCTGGGGGACAATTTATTTAACTTAATATAATAATATAAATATTAATAAATTATTTTATTTACAATTTAATTTATTTAATAATTGAATTGATTAAAGTTAATTTTAATGTTAATTATTATAATATAAATATAAATTATATTTTATTATTTAAATTAAAAAATAATTTTAAATGATATTTTATTATTTAAATATTTTATATAAATAAACAATATAACAAATTTGTATTTTTAAAACTATTTTATTTTAAAATAAATATGTTAACACCTTTTTAATATAATAATAAAATAAAATAAATTATTGATAAATTATTTTATTTATAAATTAATTTATTCAATAGTTGGATTACTAAAAGTAATTTCAATGGATGGTAGAGGGGACTAATTGGATTACTAAAAATAATCTCAATGGATGGAAGAGGGAATTTCAATTATGTTTTATAGTTTACATGATATAATAATTTTTTATTACAAATTTTTATTTTCAAAATTATTTGATTTTCATAATAAATACATTGTATTTAATATATTGATTTTAGGAATAAATATAAATGTAGTGGTCCTCATTTTAAAAAAAGATTATATATACTTACAAGTGAATTATTATGTAAAATGAACTAAAAAAAATATTTGGTTATTTATAATGTGGTTAGATATTTTATATAATATTGAAGTTATACATATACTTAAAAATGAATTGTAGTGCAAAATGGATAAGAGAGATATTGGTTATTTATTGTGTGAGTGTGTGAGTAAAGTGTTAATAATACAATGTATATTATATTTAAATTTATATAGTGATGTTTTTGGAACATTATTAATGGAGATGAATTGGTTATTAGTCTGTGGGGAAGGCGTAGAGGGACTATAGCTATCGATAATTCGTTGTCTTCATATTAGTTTGTACTTTGACCACAAATATTTGCATAATATCTTTTGTTGGAGCTAGGGAACTAAAAACTTTGATTTTTATCTAATAAAAAATAACATATATGTCATGATCTGATTGGATAACAGATTGGAGGTCTTATAGTCAGATTCGCTATTCCCAATGTTTTATATGTTACCATATCCAAAGTTTTTGATCATATATGGTCTTTCTGACTTGTTATTAGTCCCTCCCTATTTTTTTCTTGAAATGTTTGGATAACCAAAGTTTTGAACATAGATAGTCAATTTTTTATAAGTTTTGTCTTTTGAATAATTTTTTTTACTTACATAGGTTATACTGTTCGAACTATTGTTACTAATTTTTTTTTTATTATTTTATAAAATAATATAATCAATGTTTTTTTTTTGTACGTAACAAACCTGACACACTGCATTCTTTCTTAAATGTTTACAGAGCAGTTCTAACAGACTTAAATGTTTACCTAACAGGGTTCACAACCTTAAATGTTTACTTAGTAGGCCTGTTACAATACATTTTTTTTCATTTTTTTTTTATATGCAATGTTTTCTGCAGTCAATGTGGGCAATATTGTTCTTCAGCGGCATTACTGGTTCACTGGTTCATGCTTGCTTCTTGTATGTTCACTGATTTCTTATTTTCCTGTTGTTGTTTTTCTTGTTTGCTTATTGGTCTTGTTGCAGTTTGCACGCTTGGGGTTCTGCAACCACGATTGGAACTGCCCTTCTGTCGTTCCCCATTGATGTGTGGGTTTGGGTGTTGTGTTTATTTTTGCTTGATGTTTGCAATTTGTAGGTGGGGATGCCTGAGTCAAAATCCTCTCGCAGAACATCTCTGTAATACGATTTCCTTTTGCGATGCATCATTGTTTCTATGATGGAGGTAGGTTCTGTGTCGAATATTGGCCTTTGGACGGTCCTCCCAGCTTTGAATTTTACCTGATAGGTCTCACAGCTTGAACTATTTGGTTAACAGATGTGTTGCAATACATTTTCCTCCGAATGTTTTTGATACAATCTTGTGTGTAATGAATTTGGCCAATAGTGTTCTTCATCAGCATTCCTGGTCGATTGGTTGTTGCTTGCTTCTTTGTTTGTTGGATGCTTTTTATTTTTGTTTGATTCAACTTTGCAGGGTTCGGTTCCTGCGGCTATAGTTGGGCCTTTTGGTGCTTCTTAACTGGGTTGTTATTTTTTGCTTGCTCTTGTTTTCTTAAGCTTTGTGATGTTGGGGTGTTGCATCTACAGTTGGATTTGTTCTTACATTGTTTTGTAGTTGGCTCCTGAGAAAAATACTATTAACATGAAATAATATGCAAAATTTTGCAGTCGATCTAAATTGCATCTCCTATGGCTTCAACTAGTGCTTATCGGGCTCCAACTATATTTCATAGATGACGATGTTTTTCCAATGGTTGATGTCTTCCTATGGCTTCATAGTTATGAGAGTAAGTGTTGTTTTTTGAAGGAAACATTTCTTCTCTTTCTTTATTTTTCCTCTTGTAAACTTTCCCGCTTTTACCTTTTGTTCTTCCGCTCTATTGTTCGTTTCTAGTTCTATACTTTTCCATGTTTCTGTAGTCACGAGTTCCCGGGGTGGCCAATTGAAAAATCGTCATCTCCATCTATATCTTCACATCATGACTCCGACCAACCGTCGTTCATTTGCATATTTATCCAATTTCTTCTCAACTTGCTCATTTTTCCCTTTTGTTCTTACCCTCTATTATGCGTTTCTGGTTCTATACTTTGTCATGTTTCTTTGCTCGCGGGTTCCCAGTGTGGCGAATTGAAAATCTTCAGATCATGAGTCCGACTGACCATCTTTCATTTGCATACTTAGCCAATTTTATGAACACGGGTTCGCGGATAGGTGCTATCGAACTATGGTAACTCGTGTTCAGGGTATACATATTGCACCCAAACCTTCCATGCTCTACAATTAGACCCCAAACTCCTCGAACCTGCAACCCTGCCTCTACCTATGATGGGTCTGTCTGTCCGACCTGCCTTTCCATACTTAGTTGAGTCTTCAAAGTTTCATGGGTTCACGCATTCCCAGGTTCATAAATTTTTACAGAGAAGTTATGACAAACTTAAATGTTTACCTAACAGGGTTCACAACCTTAAATGTTTACTTAGCATGCCTATTACAATACATTTTTTTCCTTTTTTTTTTATATGCAATGTTCTCTGTAGTTAATGTGGGCAATATTGTTCTTCAGTAGCATTGTTGGTTCACTGGTTCATGCTTGTTTCTTGTATGTTCACTGATTTCTTATTTTCCTGTTGCTGTTCTTGTTTTTCTGTTGGCCTTGTTGCAGTTTGCATGCTTGGGGTTCTGCAACCGTGATTGGAATTGCCCTTCTGTCATTCCCCATTGATGGGAATGTTTAGTTGTCGTGTTTATTTTTGCTTGATGTTTGCATTTTGTAGGTGGGGATGCCTGAGTCGAAATCCTCTTGCAAAATATCTTTGTAATACGTTTTCCTTTTGCGACGCGTCACTGTTTCTGTGATGGAGGTAGGTTCTATGTCAAATATTGGCCTTTGGACGGTCCTCCCAACTTTGAATTTTACCTGACAGGTCTCACAGCCTGAACTATTTGGTTAACAGATGTGTTGCAATACATTTTCCTTCGAATTTTTTTGATACGATCTTGTGTGCAGTGAATTTGGCCAATATTGTTCTTCACTGACATTCCTGGTCGACTGGTTGCTGCTTACTTCTTTGTTCACTAGATGTCCCTTACTAATGTTTGATTCAACTTTGAAGGGTTCAGTTCTTGTGGCTGCAGTTGGGCCTTTTGGTGCTTATTAACTGGGTTTTTATTTGTTGCTTTCTCTTGTTTGCTTAAGCTTTGCGATGTTGGGGTGCTGCATCTGCAGTTGGATCTATTCTTACATTGTTTTGTAGTTGGCTCCCCAAAAAAATACTATTAGCATAAAATAATATGCAAAATTTTGTAGTCGATGTAAATTGCATCTCCTACAGCTTCATCCAGTGCTTGTCGGGCTCCAACTATATTTCATAGCTAACGATGTTTTTCCCATGGTTGATTTCTTCCTATGGCTTCATAGTTATGAGAGTAAGTGTTGTTTTCTGAAGGATAAAGTTCTTTTCTCCCTTTCTTTTTCCTATTGTAAACTTTCTCATTTTTATCTTTTGTTCTTCCACTCTATTGTGTGTTTATGGTTCTATAATTTTCCACGTTTTTGTAGTCACAAGTTCCCGTGGTGGCCAATTGAAAAATTGTCATCTCCATCTATATATTCACATCATGACTCCGACCGACCGCCATTCATTTTCATATTTATCCAATTTCTTCTAAACTTGCTTGTTTTTCCCTTTTGTTCTTACCCTCTATTATGTGTTTCTTGTTCTATACTTTGCCACATTGTTGTGCTCATGGGATCCCGGTGTGGCGAATTGAAATTATTCACATCATGAGTCCAACCAACCGTCGTTCGTTTGCATACTTAGCCAATTTTATGAATGCAGGTTCGGGGATAGGTGTTATTGAACTATGGTAACTCATGTTCAGGGTATACATCTTGCACCTAAAACTTTCGTTCTCTACAATTAGACTCCGGACTCCTCATACTCACAACCCTACCTCTACCTACGATGGGTCTGTCTATCCGACCTACCTTTCCATACTTAGTCAAGTCTTTAAAGTTTCACGGGTTCATGTGTTCCCAGGTTCAGAAAAGTTTAAAAGCATTTTGTCACTCCCCTCCATCCCCGCCACCTTCTGCCCTTCCCAATGCACATTAATTATACTTTTAAAAGTGATAAATGACCATATAGGTTTGAAAAGATTAGCTTTAATAAGCAGAAAGCTTGAGGACATCTCCCATTAAAATGCATAAACATGCGAATATTATGGGATTTGATAAATTGTTTTGCTTGCATTTTGAGTTTGCAAAAAAAAGAAAATTGGCTCTTTTAGTTTTTTAAGGGCATCATCATAGTAACAGTGCAATATTGTACTACCACGCTGCCATCCATGAGCGTGTCATCCACAAAGGTCTTGACGTCATGTCCCTCTTTACTACTGTGCATATGTTACGGGTTTTCATATTTGAGAATATGCTCGGATATGGGAATGTTATTACGTGATGTTAGTCACTATTCAACACAAATATTTGAAAAGATTGGCATTAATAAGTGAAAATATTAGCATTTTGAATTTGCAAAAAAAATATTGGCTATTTTAGTTTTTTAAAGGCATCATCATAGTAACAATGCAATACTGTACTACCATGTTTCCATCCACGCACGTGACATCCACAAAGGTCTTGACGTCATGTCCATCTTTAATACTGTGCATATGTTACAAGTTGTCATATTTGAGAATTTGCTCAAATATGGGAATGTTATTACGTGCTATTAGTCACCATTCACCGCACATATTCGAAAATATTAGCATTAATAAGAGAAAAGATCGAGGGCATCTACCATTAAGATGAAGTAAACCAAAATCTATGAAAGATTATACTTTCATCCTCCAGCGTTGATTTTAAATACTTATTCCCATTTCTCTCTATCATCAAAGAGTTGGGCTTTAGGGTGCCTTCGTTCTAATGTTCCAAGTGATGGACATGTAAGACACCTTAGAGATTCCATTGAGGCCCAATTGAAAGACGAGAGAATGGTTTTATGTGACATGAGATTTGAGCCAAAAAAAAACTCAGTTAGCTAACAAAAACTCAGACAGGGGAAAAAAAAAACAAGTATCTTCTGATTGGTGTTCTCCCTGTATTCGATGCTTTGGTTGGTTGAAAGGCCTGCCTGGAGATTTGTTTGTTGATATTATTTGTTTTCCTGCTAGGATTTGGAAGGGATTTTGAGGTCACCTACAAAATGATCCTTCATTAAAGTATATAGTTTCTTCCAATAACACAGATTTGGCAAGTGTATCAAATTCTGGAGAGCACACAAGAATTTGTCTTCCGTTAGAGGAGTCACACTTACCGTGGCTTGCAAAATCGTCTGTAATATTCAGAAATGACACAAAATATTACTCCATTCACAAATGTACTCAGAAGGAAATTATAGATTTGGATCGTTGCGAGTAAGAGAAACTATATGGATGGTTAAAACGACATACTAAAATTACAGAAGTTTCTATTGGAAAGTTTGTTGATCTACTTTTGGGTGTGGTAATAGACTTGACAGAAATCCATATTCTTTGTCAAAGTTTGTTCACTATCCTTTGGATGTAGTTACAGACTCCACATACAATCAACTGTCTATCGTTACTGCACATTTTTTATTTTACTACTCCTACGCATATGGTTGCATTTGCATCGATGGGTTGCACCTATTTACACGAATATTCCCCTCCTGCTTGAAGGTGGGTATATAACCAGGGAACGACAGTGTCAAAAATTTCTAATCCCTGCATCGACATGTAACTGGAAAAAGTTAATGAGAAGGAATTCTGGATTATGGAATTTGCAACACTTTCTGAGGATTACTTTATACTACCACCTTTTGCAAGAAGTTTCGCATGTTCAGGTAATGATTTGGTTTCTGAAAATCACCTTTTACTACCACCTTCATGTAATCATTTTATTTCATTCTTTAGAAGAGACCTTAATGTAGTGGTGTGTTTCCAGATCTGTTTCCACCTAATGCCAATATTCCTGTTGTTTCCCTTGCTTTGGATAAGGAAAATTCATTTCTTCTGTTGCAGTTGATGCGATATTTGAAAAAAAAAATGTTCAAACCATACAATTTATTATTTTGTAAAATATAGAACATTGTATTTTTCTAACAGACGGTTGTTCGAAAAGTTTTAGGCATTGTTTGGGATTCACGTCCTTCAAGGATGTTCATTATTCACAAAATTAATATTGTGTGTGCCAATGCAATTGAGTCGTCGTCCACTATGTCAATTGCATTAACACTGCAATGTCAAATAATAGATGTCTGACATGTACCTAATGTCAAGGTCATTATCACATAGGAAACCCAACGTCCAAATATTGAAGGACTCAAAGAAACAATGTAGATTTTGTAAGAAAGCAATACTAAAGACGATGTTCTTTGCAGGTCTGAAAATCCTGCAGTTTAAGTGCTTTGACAATGACATCCCTGCTTTTTCACCACATTTTCGCACTGCAGTCAGTAGCACTGTTCCCACCTCCACCGCCAATGTGAATGTCCGAAGTCGAAGCTATATGGAGCTTGGGGTCACCGCCTATGTGGATGCCTAGAGGTGAAACTACCTGGAACATGGGATAACAACTTCTTACACTTGACATTAGTATTAGTAGTGATCGAAAGTTGATTATATGATGAGTCTATTACTGTAGCCAGAGGTCGCTCAACACTATTTGACATAGAAACTGGCTGTCTGTCAATTCTGTTACAACTTTGGCATAAAACATTATGTAATTTTAGAATGTTGATTCAAATGGGCATATAGTTTAACATGTTTATTAGTATCCAATTTTATAGTTTCCTTCTGAGTGTGTTTAGGCATGGAGTAATATTTGGTGTCACTTTTGAACATTCTAGACCTTTTTGTAGGCCTCCATTTTTGCAACCCCCGCGACGAAAGATATATTCTGATGCGAGCTGCAACATTTGATACACTTTCCAGACTTGTGCTGCTGGAGGAAGTTATGTACTTCATCAGAGCAACATTTTGTAGCTAGCTTGGACATCCCTTCCAATTTACAGTAATAAAACAAATAAGTTCAACATACAAATCTTCAGGGAGGCTTTTCAACCAAATAGATGATCCAATACAAGGAGAATAACAATCACAACATAATTGATTTTTTTTTTTGTCTCATCTTTTGTTGCCTAACATGATTTGTTTCCCCCAAAGATGACATCACATAAAATGACTCCCTTGACTTTGAATTGGGACTGAATCAAATTTCCAAGTTGTCGCGAATGTGAATGTTTAGGAACATTACAAGGAAGGCACCTTAAACCCCAAGTTTTCGATGACAGAGGGAAATTAACACTTAAGAAAAAATGGAATGTTGAATAACTAGCCAATGCAGGCAGGCCACATCTAGAAGAGAAAACTATTCAAAAATATGGGATATATCTAGTTGGCAACACCAATGAAGTCCAAGACCCGAAATTGATATTCAACATTTGATCGTCAAGAAGAGTGTCCAGAAGATTTAGTATTGTACATATTTTTTTTGGTCGGCGGTAGGCCAAATCGTAGTCATTGTGGCAAATAATCTTAGTTGTATTCTGCAACCCATCTTATTTGAATGTAGAATATTTGCGGTTTTTTTTAATGGTGTTTTCCAATCTCTGGTATTGATTTTCATTTTATTTAGTACCTTTTTTTTGTGTGTCGTTAAACATGGATGACAATCTTTTCTTTCTGTTGCCCAGTACTTCGATTTAAATAAAGGCTACTCTGTTCGTTCCTTACATTTGACATGGAAGGATAATTTTTCATAAGACATACTTATGTGGCACCTGCCCTAAACTTAAATAAAGAAATTGGAGGAACCGTCCTGCTTTCATTCTTCGGGTCCCGTAAATAGAATGAATTAATTACTATTACAACAAGGCAACTGAAGTGTTGACGTCATGTTCCTGTTCAATATCTTGCATATATTGCAACTTCTATTTGATAATATTCGTGCATATACAAAAAAATGTTGCGTCATATATATATATATTATTTATTTATTTTCTTTCTATTGCTTATCTCTTGGCCAAGACTTAGCCAATTATCTAGCCATTGGGTCCCGGGTTTGCGGTATCCAACACCTATGTCCCATGTTCCGTCATATACATATTGCAGCCAAATAACTTTCGTGATCTGCAATTTATGGTTTTACTAGTGAGAACTCACTAGGGGTTTGAAAAGATTGCCATTAATAAAGGAACAATAGATTTTCTTCTGTGAGATACTTAGCCCTTTTCCCCTTTTCTTCTTCCCATCTATTATTGCTTTCTGGTTATATACTTAGAATCCTTTCTATGATCACGGGTTCCAGGGTTGGCGGCCTGACATATCTTCATCTCCATCTATATCATCACATGACGAATCCGACTGACCACTGTTCCTTTCCATACTTAGCCAATTTTATGGCCCCGGTTGCCGGGTTGGCGCTTTCGAACTGTGATGCTTCTTGTTCCGTTATATACATGTTGCATTCAAAAATTCTGTGATTTCAATGAAATTTGCGAACTAAACAACATCCTAAAAATTGGGAGATGATTTACATTTTGAACCAGAAATAGTCTATTAATATATATTAATATGAATACTATTTGAATAAATATAAAAAAAAATCTCTTCTCCAATACTTCGCCAATTATCGGGCTATCGAGTATCGGGTTTGCGGTATCCAACACTTATGTCCCATGTTCCATCATATACATCTTGCACCCAAAGAAATTTCGTGATCTGCAATTTATGCTTTTACTAGTGAGAACTCACTAGGGGTTCAAAAAAATTGGCATTAATAAACGAAAAGTAGATTTTCTACTGTGAGATACTTAGTCATTTTCCCCTTTTCTTCTTCCGATCCGTTATTGCTTTCTGGTTATATACTTAGTCACCTTTCTATGATCGCGGGTTCCAGGGTTGGCGGGCTGAAATATCTTCATCTCCATCTATAAATTCCATGATCTGCAATTTATGCTTTTACTAGTGAGAACTCACTAGGGGTTCAAAAAAATTGGCATTAATAAATGAAAAGTAGATTTTCTACTGTGAGGTACTAAGTCATTTTCCCCTTTTCTTCTTCCAGCCCATTATCGCTTTCTGGTTATATACTTAGTTTCCTTTCTATGATCGCGAGTTCCAGGGTTGGCAGGATGAAATATCTTTATCTCCATCTATATCCTCATATGACGAATCCGACTGACCATTGTTCCTTCCCATACTTGGCTATTTTTATGGCCGCAGTTGCCGGGTTGGCGCTTACAAACTCGACTGCTTCTTCTTCTGTGATATACAACTTGCCCTCAAAACTTTCATGATCTACAATTCCATTGCGGACTCGTAAAACTCGCAAGCTTCACTCTACGAGGGTTCACAAATGTCTCAAAGTATTTGTTGCTACCTTCCATCCCCACTAACTCCGCGTCTTTCCTAATATAAATTAACTATTCTCTTACTAGTGACAACTGAACACAATGGTACAAAAGAATTGGCACCTAGACCTCTGCCATATACAAATTGACTACCAGACTCCGACATCGTCCCCTCTTCCGTGTTACACATTATGCATTCAAAGGTTTCGAGCTATACAATTTGACCATCGGGGCCTCACGTCTTCTGGGGAGACCTTGTCACCCTATTTTGGATCATCGTCTTGGTAGGTTCATGAAATCTCCAACTCCTAGTCACCGTTTCATGCAAAGAAAATCTTTCCAGGTAATGGAAAAGATATTAGAAATTCAATATATTAGCGAAACAAGTTCGGGCCAACGTTTCCCTGTTCCATACTTGGACACCTTTTTGATTGCGGGTTCTCAGATTGACGGCCTCAAAATTGTGCTTTGAATATTTCACAACTTGCAAACAGTGCTCGAGGTTCCACGATATACAATTTGTTCGCTGGAATGCCTCGTCACGAGCCCAACCGTCTGCCATTTTTTTCCTTTCTATTGGTTATGGTTTTCAACGAAATTTGCGAACTGAACAGAATCCTGCAAATTGGAAGATGATTTACATTTGGACCAGAAATAATCTATTAATATATATTAATATGAATATTATTGGAATAAATATCTTCTTCCCATGTATTAAAAGAGTGTTTATATTTATTCCAATAATATTCATATTAATATATATTAATAGATTATTTCTGGTCCATCTTTGACCAACCTGTTGAAGTCCCAAAAATGGTCAAACACGACCAATGTTCTCTCAAAACTTGTTCGAGGGCCAAGAGGCCCCCAACACTCACCTGTGACTTGTCCCGAGTCACTCAGATCTGGGAAACACTGCTTCAAAGGCCTTGAGCTTAGCTCGAGCTGCCTCGACTTGCCACTTCGCCAGAGCCTCCTGCTCAAAGAAATCTTGAATTACTTGCTCAGTGACAGGCCCTTCCAGGCGTTGCTCCACTATTATGACAACTTGTTCCAACTGTGAGCCTTGTCCTTCTATTTCTTCAGAAAGTGTGCATGGTTCATCCTGCATTGGCTGGAGTCTCTGTGTAACCTCCATAACTTTGATCTGGATAGTAGTGACCTACTGCTAGACTATGCGTTGTTCCTGTGACCTCTTCATATTCTCAATTGCATTAAGCAACTTCATCTGTGCTTGTACGGTGGACACCTAATACTTCGCCTCCTAGAGTTGTGCTTCCAATTTCCTCGGCTCTAGATATTCTACAAGGTGCTCATAACTCTTCATACTTTGATCACTTAATTGTTTACACTTTGAGGCCAATGCCCTGATTCATTTTACTGTATTCCTGACAACTTCTTCCCTCTGATCACACACTTCTTGCAGAGTGCTCGACACTTCTTGGATTTCTAGCTCCATTACTCTTTCTTGAAGCTACTGAATGGATTTGGCGAGCTTCCCCACTTGCATCTCAGTTGAATTTGGTTCCTCCTATGCCAAGCCCGACACAGAGAGAAGTGCTCTATTTACTGCCTCTTTGAACATAGTCTGATCTACGAGCAGCTGGTCTTTTTCTTTCTACATATTCTCTTTGTCCTCCTCAAACATTGCCCTAATTTCATATTTCTCCTATTGTGCAACTCAAAGTTGCTCTAAGGCCTCTTCCTTTTCTTTCTTCATGGATTCTGTATCCTGTTCCTTTTCTTCTTGGGCTCGATGATGTTGAGCCTCTGTCGCATCTGCTAACCTTCGCAATTGGGTGGGCTCATCCCCTAATTCTACACTTGTTGCTAAAGATGGTTCAATAGGCACTGCGTGACTCGAATGGATAGATTGTTGGATGTCCTTGAGATCCTTCTCTATTCTGTCATACATCGACTCCTGCTTTTCTCCTTGTCTCTGCAAGATGTCTTCTAAAGCATCCTCTACGAGTGTGATGATGAGATCAATATCATCCACTGTGAGCACATTCTTCGACTGAGGCTTGTTGGCGCGTACCTTCTTTCAAGCTGAAGATTTCTCTGGGGAACCCTTCCTCTTCTGCGATGCTTCTGCTGTGGTGAGGGGATCCTTTGGTGGTGTGGCTTCTCCTTTGTCTTTCTTTTCTTTGTCTTCCCCTCCTTCTTCTTGGTTCACTTCGTCTCCTCCTCCTCCTCCTCCTGCAGGTGAGTCAGGCCTACTTTCATCTGATTCACTGTCCTCCTCATCAATTTCTATGTCTTGGACTTCATCCTTTGTCTTCTTTTTCTTTTCGTTGCTTTGTCCTTCATACTCAGTCCAGGTGACCAAAGGACTTCCAATGATGTCGGGGTCAGAGAGTTCTGCATCTTCGATTGGTACAAGGAATTTTGTTGGCCATTCCTTAGTGATCTCTGCCATATATTCATCGATCAATTTATAGTAGGACTATAACTCCTCCTTACTTTCATCCCTGTGCACGGTGATGTAGATGAAGTGTCGGTTTGTGCAGAACTTTTCTAACGGCCTATACTGATGGAGTGTATTCGGTGTCATTTAGGGGAATGATTCAATGGCATGCTTCAGTTGTAGGTAGTAAGCATGGAAGACAACATTTGACTGCCACTGCTTCACCATATTGTTTGTATACCACAAGGTAGCGAACCTCGTGACCAATAGTTCTGATGGCTTAACTTCCGAGAAGGCTTCTCCTTCCAGCATTTGCCAGGCAAAAAATGCGATTAAAATTAGTAACCAACTGAAATGAAATTCGTATCCTTGGTCTTACGCTTCATGACATTCCTTCTCCAACTCGTTGATGAGGTAACTCACCCAGTTCATATGCATTTCTTCGACACACTTCCCTATGAGGTCGACTACGAACCCTGTGACCTGTGTTAGACAGTTCTTTCGGATGAGCTTGCCAGTGATAAGCTGACAAGATAGGTGCACTGTGCCATCCTAGACGGAGGCTACCTTGTAGCCTCACTTTCCCTTCTCTACATAGCCATAGGCTTCCTTTCTATGCTGTGCCAATGAGCGATCTGACTTCTTCCCTGGGTAGAACTGGTGAGGGTCTGGTCCCTGCATGCTTAGTCCCCTGATCAAGTGGATCAACGCCGGATCCAAATTCACGCGCCTGTCAAGCCACATATACCCTCCGTGATAGCACCACAGGAGGAGTTTAACGCAAGCGTTAACCTCCTCATGTCGACCAAAGTGGGGGATATTCATCACGTTCAAGATTGTGGAGCGCGCAAGATCCTTAATCCACGGATGTGGAACTATATTGGGATTCTTCCCAGTCGTCTTCATCAAGTACCTATGTGGTGCGCGCATCACATAGTTCTTTCAGTCTCCGAGGTTGAAGTCGCTGATATTGAGAGTTGGGATCAGTCCCAACTAGGTTCCAACTACGCGTATCCCCTTTAGGAGGTACGCAATCATGAGTATGTACTCAAAGTCACACGGGACACTGTCACGACTAACTGCACCAACCAAAGGCGGGGTGTATTCAGGCAAGACCGACGGGATCTGCTTCGTGTTAGCTAGATCATAGAGATGTTTTCTTCTTTTCTCAGTCACGGTTCGGCTAGACCGTCGTCCGGTCGAGGGGGATGCTTGCAATCCACCCATCGACGATGCCTGTATTCCTATAGACATGAATTTCACAGCCATGAGGTCTATCAAAATCTCCTCTACAAACTTCTCTAGCACGCTATGCTCGCCCAACATTCACACTTGTAATTGCAGGGATCAGGTAGGCGAACAGACAAACAAGGTAATCAAATGGATGGCGAGGTATAGATAGCACAATGCAATATGTAATCAATTTTGTGTTAGCTCGAATATCTCAGTTTGCAAAAAGTGGTCTCGGCATAACATCTGATGGGTTAAATAAGCAACATCATAACGGATTCCTCCAACGAGTATGAATGTGTCAATCAATACGAATCCATCCATTATGGCATGGTCTCAATGGTCCAATGTAAATATTTCCTTCAATAACTATGTTTCTAGCCATTTTATAGCGTCATTCTAACGATCGAGACGCCTCCAATGGTCATATAGCTTCTCCTTGGCGAAGTCCCATTTTGCACGGTTTTTCTATTCTTGCGAGGTTCAGGTTATGCAAGCCTACCTTCTATGAAGACTTCTCTGGAACTTCCTGCAGTTTTTCTAATTTTGCTTTCTTCTTACTAAGCTTTCTGGCCTTCTTTCCTGTGATTCGAGTCTCTGGATTCCTCTTTCCATTCTTATTCTTATCGTCCCTTAGCATAGTAAATTCACACTACTGAGGGTCTTCCACAAGGTTCAAAGGTAATACTACTTCTCTTACTATTTCTGGGGTGAATGCACTTCTTTCCTACATAGACAGGTTCTTTAAGCCTTCTTGTGTTCTTTCAACTTCGACAACTAATTATTTGGCCCTCTATTGCTTCGACTTATCCTCTTGTTCTTCTATTAGTCGTGCTATTTTTCTGGCTATGAAGTCCCTTAATTCTTGATTTTTCTGTTTTGTAGCTTCCTCCTCTGCTTTTCTTCTGATCTGGTCCTTTTCAATCCAAGTTTTTCCTAACAAAAGTGCAAATGGGGTGTTGTTCTAAGAAAACTTAATAACTTGACATTCTTCTTCAGTCGATGTTCCATGAGAAATCATAGGTACATGAGTAAGTCTTCCACATAGGGTTATCAGTTTTCCTTTAAACAATCCTATCCTTCCCAATGAAGCTACCATATCAGGCTTTCCCAAAATTTCCCAAGTGCTTTCTGGCATGATATTCACTTATGTATCCTCATCCAAGATACAGTCTATGTCGAATTATCCTATTCTTGTTTTTATGCGCTGCTTTTCTTGCAAGATCTCTGACAGGATGACGTCCTTGTGGTCCTTCAATTCTTCTTTTAGCTGTAATAACATAGTCTTTGACTCTTTCTAGTTATCTAACATATCCTTGGTCCCTTGACCTTCTTCATAGTTTTCTTGTCTCATTTTCATCTTTTCAACTTTAGCAATTATTCTTGGACAATACAAAACCTCATGACCAATAGTTTTACAACAGAGACAAATAGGACCTATACCAGGGCATTCCTTAGCAAGATGTCTCGGTCTTTTGCAGTTATAATGCAGTGTTAATCCTCTCTTTCTTTTAAACGATCCCCAACCTTTCCTGTACTGTGCATTGGGATCACAATGGTAGACCTGCAATCTGCAAAAATTCTTTCTAGATTCCTGCATCCACTTGTTAGTCCAAAAATTATTTCTATGCATAGGAATAACATATCTTTCTCTATTTCTATCAAATTTATTAGGATCAATTCTTTCTTCTAGTTGTGCCCTACTTTTTAGACTAGGAAAAAATCTATCAAACATACCTAGATTCATAGTTTCAAAGCAAAAATTTCCACTTATCTTACCTTTATCAGAGCACAAAGATTTAAGATATTACCTCTTTTCTTCAGATCCGGTTCCTTTCTTAGCACAGAGATTCGCAGGTTAGGTAGAATATTGCACACTACAACAACAGATCTACACACAAATCTTTCTCTTTTTTTTAGTTCCCAACAATCACAGTTTCAGGTCCCAACAACAAAACCATTTGTTGGCATAGGGGCAGACCTAGGTTTCAACGATTCAATAACGCACCAAAAAAACCCTAACTACCGGCCATTTTGGCAACACCTGCGAAGCAGATGAAGTCTCACCCGAGTTAGAAGTAGGGGGGGTTGTAGGAATCATATGTCTACAACCTAGCCAGGAAACAGATCTGTGATAACAACACTTAACAGAGCACTTAGCTAAACAAATTTCATTATTTCTTAACTCCCATTCATATTGCAGATTTAAACCCTAAATACAGAACATCACAGTAACGAGCAGATCACACACTTCCAATCGCTTAGTACATATCATTGACTCATATCTAGAATTCATTTACCATACTAAGAATCCATACATCTATCTAACATCTATAAAGATTGGTGCACTAAGCAGATAAACACATAAACAACATAAACAACATTGCTCAAAGCACATCAACACAGGATATACGTGGTTCACCCCAGTGTGGGGCTATGTCCACCAACTTCTTCTTCTTATTTATTAGTCTTCTTCAATCTGTTACAACCATCTGCTACTGTGCAGAGAGCCACTGAGCCCAATTCCGTAGAGGACAGGATATCTACGTGCAGCCCGCCAGATCCTCCTTCCCAAAATTAGGTCAAGGCACAGATCCAACTCCTTATTAGCACAAAGTCTTACACAGTTGGTGCACAAATCCTCTTACAATCACTTTCACTTAGCTAGAACCTTACATATTCTTGCATGAAGCCAACTTGGACAGACTTAGACAGACTAAGACAGACTTAGACAAACTTAGACAGACTTAGATCTAAGTCCTATATACTTATTTATACATTACAAAAAGGTCTAAACATGGGTGAACCCATGGGATGACATCCCATACTCGTTACATAAACCCTAAAATCCCAAAAAGTCCGTAAAACAACCAATATCCCACAATCTCCACTTTGCCTGGGTGCTCCATCTTCGACCAGCCTGTCGAAGTCCCAAAAATGGTCAAACACGACCAATGTTCTCTCAAAACTTGGTCGAGGGCCAAGAGCCATGGTTGTCGGGTTGGAGCTTTTGAACTCTACTACTTCTTGTTCCATGATATACATATTGCACTAAAAACTTCCGTGATTTGCAATTCCACCGTGGACTCCTTAGCCCTTTATCCCTTTTTTTCTTCCCATGTATTATCACTTTCTGGTTATATACTTAGTCGACTTTCTATGATCGCGGGTTCCAGCTTTGGTGGGCTAACACATATTCATCTCTATCAATATCTTCACATGACGAATCTAACCGACCGCTGTTCCTTTCCATACTTATCCAATTTTATGGTCCTGGCTGCCGGGTTGGTGCTTTCGAACTCTGTTGCTTCTTGTTCCATGATATACATCTTGCACTCAAAACTTTCGTGATCTACAATTCCACTGCAGACTCCTTGAAATCACAAGCTTCATTCTACCATGGTTCACAAATGTTTCAAAGTATCTTTTGATTCCTTCCATCCCCACTAACTTCCCGTCCTTCCTAATATACATTAGTTATGCTCTTACTAGTGACAACTGAACACACTGGTATGAAACAATTGGCACTTAGTCGCCTTTCTATGATCACGGGATCCAACGTTGGTGGGCTGAAATATATTCATCTCCATATATATCTTCACATGATGAATCCAACCGACCACTATTCATTTCCATACTTAGCCAATTTTATGGCCGAGGTTACTGGGGTGGCGCTTTTGAACTCTACTGCTTCTTGTTCCATGATATACATATTTCACTCAAAACTTTTGTGATCTACAAATCCACCGCAGACTCCTCGAACTCACAAGATTCACTCTACCATGGTCCAAATTTTTTTAAGTATCTTTCACTGCCTTCCATCCCCACTAACTTCATGTCCTTCCTAATATACATTAATTATGCTCTTACTAGTGACAACGGAACACACTGGTACGAAACAATTGGCACCTAGTCCTCCGCTATATGAAAATTGACTACCAGATTTCGACATCATCACCTCTTCCATGTTACATATTATGCATTCAAATGTTCAGAGCGATACAATTTCACCATCGAGGCTTCACGTCTTCTGGGGAGACCTTTTCACCCTATTTTGGATCCTCCTGCTGGCAGGTTCACGAAATCTCCAATTCCTAGTCACTGTTTCATGTTTCAGCCATCCTCTTACTTCTTTCCAAATATGAAACACCAAAGGTTTAATACTAAAAATTCATCATGCAACAACCGTAAGGATCATCATTAATAAGCAAAAGTCTCGAGGATTAACCATCCATAAAAAACTTGTCCAGAAACATGCAAACAAGATCTTGCCAGCTAATGGAAAAGCTATTAAAAATTTCAATATATTAGCGAAAACAAGTCCAGGCCAGCATTTCCCTATTCCATACTTGGGCACTTTTTCGATTGTGGGTTCCCGGATTGACGGCCTCAAAATTGTGTTTGGAATCTTTCACAACATGCAAACAGTTCCCGAAGTTCTGCGATATACAATTTGTCCGCTGGAATGCCTCGTCACGAGCCCAACCATCTGCCGTACCTTTAAATACCTATCCCCAAGTTGGTTGTATATCCATCACATTTTACATTTAATATGTATCGAGTCCTCCCTTCCTTTTTTTCGATTGAGGGTTCCTGGACTGGCGGCCTCAGGATTGTGTTTCCAATGTTCCATGACTAGCAAACAGTACCCGGAGTTCCACGATATACAGTTTGTCTGCAAGAATGCATCATCATGCCCTCTTCCATGTTACACATTCTACGGTCAACACTCCCAAGAGATACAATTTGACCCTCGGGCCCTCACCTATTTTGAAGCGTCACCAACCACTTGCAATAATTAGCCATTCCTTACTTGTTGTTCCCTGCCCCCACCACATTCCTACTTCTCTTTGGAAATGCAATTGGAAAGATTTAATGCTAGCACTTTGTTGTGCATGAACCTTAAACATGTCATTAATGACCCAAAGGTTCTGCCGTATACAAATTGACCTCCAGACTCCCATATCATCCCCTCTTCCTTGGTATACATTTTTCATTCAAGTTCCGAGACATGCAATTTGACCCTAGGGAAGTCACGTCTCCTGGGGAGCCATTGTCACCCTAATTCTGAAGCTCGTCCGATGAATTTCCATACTTGACCATTTCATGGAATCTCTTTCGTGATTCCTTGGGTTGGTGGGTTCATGAAATCTTCAATTCTTAGGCATTGTTTACTGTGCCCAACCAAGTTTTAATGCTACTATTCATCATGAAACAACCATACAAATTGCCATTAAAAATCAAAAGCATCGACGAGACAGTGAAATTTAATTAAAGCTTGACTCTTAGAATTTAAATTAATTTATCTTCTCTTATTTTCTATTTTCTACCCAGAAACATGCAGAAAAAATCTTGCCACGCAATGCGATATATATTACAAGTTTGAATATATTAGCGAAAACAAATCCGCCCAGCCGTTTCTCTATTCCATACTTAAGCCTATTTTTCGATTGGAGATTCCTGGATAGGTGGGCTCATATTTGCACGTCCATTGTTCTGTGTCCCGCAAACATTACCCAGACTTGCGCGATATACAAATTACCCTCTGGACTATCCTATCAAACCCTCTTCAGTGTTATGCGTATTGCACTCAAAAACTTCTGAGACATACAATTTGACCCTCACACCCTTTCCTTCAATAGTTCTACCTTGAAACCCTATTTTGAAGACCGCCCGACAACTTTCGATAATTATACACTCCTTAACTACTCTTTCCCATCACCACAACCTTCGTACTTCTTTCTTAATATGCTATTAGTAACCTTTCATGCTAACAACTCACCATGCAAGAACCGTCAACATTGTCATTAATGAGAGAAACGCTCGAGGAGATCTCCCATTAATACGCATTAAACCAAGATCTGTAGAGAGTTATATTTTCCCTTCCGATTGTTCATCTCAAACATAGGTCATCGCGTTGGCCCGTTCAAGAAATATCCAATGCTTAATCTCTCATTGTCGTATCCGCCATGTTCACACTTCTATGTGTGGAATTACGAGTCTTTAATGTTAATATCTCATCGTGAAACAACCGTTGAAATTGTCATTAATAAGAGAAAGTCTTGAGAAGATCTTCGTTTCACACGCATTGGACCAAGATTTGTGCAACGTTATATTATCCCTTCCAAATATTCATTTCAATCATCGTCTGGAGCAAACAAACATTCTTGTAAACTTATGGTAGCAGGTCAACAACAGTTTTTTGGAGACACAGTGAATATCCTCGAACGTCAGGACTAGAACTTCGAGTGGTCCAGGGCATAATCTTACTATTCATCATGTTCCACCCAGAATGAAGTGATTTGGACCTCTGGAATCGCTCGTGTAGAATGCATCCCTGAGGTTTTTGACTGTAAGGAGCTGGTCTCTTGGTGCATCGAAAAATATATTTCAAGCCAAAGAATTGTTCCACTGTGCGACCATTCTCTTGTTTCTTTGTCACCTCAGGTCTTCTGAAAGATGTTTAAATTGTCGAATACAACATTGAATTTTAGAGGGCAAGACTGCAAGCAATTCCTAGAAAAAAATGATAACGGGTTGGACATCTTAGCCGAGTTCTTCGAATACCTGACAACAGTTCCCAAAGATACCACAAAGTTGCAGGCAAGTTCCTTTGGAAATCCATTCTGGGAAATTGCTTGGTTGTTTACAACAATAACGGGACATGAATCCATGAAAAGCATTTCCCGTATAGTTATTTATATTTTGTACTTGACAGTCAAGGAAAAATTCATTTTCGATTGGGGGAAGCTAATTTCCATTGAAATATGTTTTCCAGCTGTCATGATTCAAAGAGTCATTTTTTTTTATATGTCATCCTACTTGATTTTCACAATAGTGAATTTTTGTCCATTTCCAAAGATGTCTCTTTCCAAGAAAATAAACTATGGATTCGACCCAGTAACACTCTGGTACCATGCCCTGTGGAGGCACAAGGCCTCCCATTGTTTTTATGAAGTTCTTAATGAATTTGTCTCAGTTTTCAAATATTTATTGTTAGGGAAGGATGCTCCCCAGATGTTTGTCCAGGCAACCAAGTTTTTGAACAGGAAGGGGACACTCGAACAAAAGAAAAATCACAATGTACTAATGGTCTTTGGCTCCAAGGAAAATCCTTCTTTCCTTCCATGCCACATCATAGACAAGATGTTTGTTACAAAAATAACAAGGCAATACAACCATTGGTTGCATTTTTTCCATGACAAGAAAAAAAAACCAGTTCATTCCTCTGCCCTGGAAAGCCGGGGACTTCATTTGCATAAACGTCAACAAGATTGACGAATTCGTAGGCAATTTCAAGAACTTGAACCTAACATATGATGAAAGGCTAAAAGGGTTCGACCCTAATGGGATTTTTTGAGAACATTTACTAGCAGTTGGATTTATCAGTTCTTTTATCCATAGACACCTGACCGAAGACAGACACAGTGATGAAAACAATCTTGCTTTTGGTGATTGTGACGTAGATACATTGAAAAGCGCGACTGAATTGCACAGACAACAAGGAAAAGTATCCAGTCCCTCGCCAACACTCCCAAGAGCACGACATCACAGAGAATTACTTCAATGACCCACCCCAGTAAGAAATCAACCCATAAATATTCAAACGGAGGAGGAGATAAGAACCCTCGCAAAAAAATTGATAGTTCTCACAAAGTTCCCTTGACGAAGAAGAGAAAAAAACATTGTAGGACAAGCAAAAAAACCCAAAATTGAAAGTGAACAGATGCAACTTGAAATTGAAATTGAACACATGCACAAAGTGCACCATAGTTCCGCAATGGAAATAGCTGATACCGACATTTTTGACGAAGATGAATCCTTCATATTCCAGAGCGTTGTTTTTGACGGCCAATCTAAAAATATGGTCATTGAAAAGAGAGATGTAACACATAAGAAAGGCAGATCTCGTACAGAGATTAACTTTAGGAAAATGCAGTAATCCCAAATCTACCTATTTCACCGTGTAACCGGTGATGCTCTTGATGATTCCATTGTAGGAATTGAAGTGGAGAATGCCAGACTGAAAGACCGCTCCAAGGAATTTGAGGAGGCTTTCATTGCTACCCTAGAGTTTGCCAATCCTTTAGCAAAAATCATGCATGTTACCCCTGCAGCCAAGTTAAAAGTATCCTCCATCCTCCTCACATCGTGTAGATCCCTTGTAGAGAATAACATCAAGAAAATAATGCAGCTAGTTACTGAATCCTGGGAAAAATTGCAAAATATAGCTTCCTTTCGAAAGAGGGCAAATGATTTGCATGAACATTTGTAGATGAATTTAGAAAATGATCAACATTTCTATGAACAGATGCTGACCTCTTTTTCCAACCATGCCATCAACAACTCGGANTTTCCAAAGCTATCTCTTTCCAAGAAAATAAACTGTGGATTCGACCTAGTAACACTTTGGTACCATGCCTTGTGGAGTCACAAGGCCTCCCACTGTTTTTATGAAGTTCTTAATGACTTTGTCTCAATTTTCAAATATTTATTGTTAGGGAAGGATGCTCCTCGGATGTCTGGCCAGGCAACCAAGTTTTTTAACAGGAAGGGGACACTCGAACAAAAGAAAAATCACAATGTACTAATGGTATTTGGCTCCAAGGAAAATCCTTCTTTCCTTCCATGCCACATCACAGACAAGATGTTTGTTACAAAAATAACAAGGCAATACAACCATTGGTTGCATTTTTTCCATGACAAGAAAAAAAAACCAGTTCATTCCTCTGCCCTGGAAAGTCGGGGACTTCGTGTGCATAAACGTCAACAAGATTGACGAATTCGTAGGCAATTTCAAGAACTTGAACCTAACATATGCTGAAAGGCTAAAAGGGTTCAAACCTAATGGGATTTTTTGAGAACATTTACTAGCAGTTGGCTTTATCAGTTCTTTTATCCATAGACACCTAACCGAAGATAGACACAGTGATGAAAACAATCTTGCTTTTGGTGATTGTGATGTAGATACATTGAAAAGCATGACTGAATTGTACAGACAACAAGGAAAATTATCTGGTGAGAAGAGTGTCCAGTCCCCCGCCAACATTCCCAAGAGAACGACATCACAGAGAATTGCTTCAACGACCCAACCCAGTAAGAAATCAACCCATAAATATTCAAACGGAGGAGGAGATAAGAACCCTCCTCGCAAAAAAAATGATAGTTCTCACAAAGTTCCCTTGACGAAGAAGATAAAAAAACATTGTAGGACAGGCAGAAAAACCCGAAATTGAAAGCAAACAGATGCAACTTGAAATTGAAACTGAACACATGCACAAAGTGCACCATAGTTCCGCAATGGAAATAGGTGAGACCGACATTTTTGACTAAGATGAATCCTTCATATTCCAGAGCGTTGTTTTTGGCGGCCAATCTAAAAATATGGTCATTGAAAAGAGAGATGTAACACATAAGAAAGGCAGATCTCGTACAGAGATTAACTTTAGGAAAATGCAGTCATCCCAAATCTACCTATTTCACCACGTAACCGGTGATGCTCTTGACGATTCCATTGTAGGAATTGAAGTGAAGAATGCCAGACTGAAAGACTGAAAGACCCCTCCAAGGAATTTGAGGAGGCTTTCATTGCTACCCCAGAATTTGCCAATCCTTTAGAAAAAACTGTGCATGTTACCCTTGCAGCCAAGTTAAAAGTATCCTCCATCCTCCTCACATCGTGTAGATCCCTTGTAGAGAATAACATCAAGAAAATAATGCAGCTAGTTACTGAAGCCTGGGAAACATTGCAAAATATAGCTTCCTTTTGAAAGAGGGCAAATGATTTGCATGAACATTTGTAGATGAATTTAAAAAATGATCAACATTTCTATGAACAGATGCTGACCCCTTTTTCCAACCATGCCATCAACAACTCAGATCTAAAAAGAAGATAAGAGGATCTCCCCTCCCTAGAGAGGATCAAAAAATTAAAAGCATGCTGGAAAAAGAAAGTTAAGAGACTGCAGCTCATTGTCGAATCATGTGAACAAGCCATATAAAAAAAATAAGAATTATTTAGAAACCTGACCGAAATAGATTAGTCGGAAGTACCAATGAGGTTCAAGACCCAAACTTGGTCCTCAAATCCTTGTCAATGACCAAAGAAGCCTTCGATGAACAACTTGATATTTTAAAGGCGTTGTCTTTATAAAGGTTTTACGACATCCTTGAATATCGTGTAGATGAGCTTGAGAACTAGCTACTGGACTATGCAACACACAATGAAGAAATTGAACAGGATTTGCATAGCATTTTTATGGATCTAAGGAAATTATAAAACGATCTTTTTGACATAGAAATCCAGGATAAAATCAACATGGCCCCCATGAGAAGATTCATTGAAGAATGGTTCCAATGAAGAATGGACAACCTCATCGAGGAAGGGCAACAACCGGTTGGCAAGATTCCAATGACCATGGACGATAGCAACAAAAACACATCTACTTCATAGTAAGTATATACAGATGCCATCTTGTTTTCTTTATCAATCCAGTTATTATACCCTCTTTAAATATAAATATCTAACCAAAGGCTCATAACTTTCAATTTCTTCTTTTCAGGTTTTCCTGTCTACCGTCACGCAGTTCTTCTTTCTACAGTCCTAATTCTTGTACTTATTTCTTTTTATGGTCTGCGGGAGCCCCAATCCCAGTCTATATGACAAACACATTTAAATTTCCAGAAATATGGAATAGATTTCAGAAATATGTAACAAACATTATTGTTTTTTGATAAATTTCAAAGAAAACTATGCTATGTGTGTGTTATATGGAATAGATTCCAGAAATATGTAACATACATTATTAATTTTTGAGAAATTTCAAAGAAAACTATGCTAGATGTCAGGAAATTGTGTTTGTTATATTTGAATGTTTAATATGTGTGTTAATTTTTGATAAATTTAAAAGAAAATTGTGTTTGTTATATTTGAATGTTTAATGTATGTGTTTCCTGGTCCTTTTTTCATATTTCATAAATTTCAAAGAAAACTAATTCGTAAATTCTTTTTTTTCCTTCAACTATGATGGGTCTATTATATTTGTGATCCTATGCATGGATACCACATGTACTTCAACGTGCATTTATTCCCATTCCAACCTGGCAGGGACTACGCTACCATGCAGCACTTGTTTATGTTTTGTAATTGTANGTAGTGTTGGGTGTAATTTCTACAATTACAAAACATAAACAAGTGCTGCATGGATACCACATGTACTTCAACGTGCATTTATTCCCATTCCAACCTGGCAGGGACTACGCTACCATGCAGCACTTGTTTATGTTTTGTAATTGTAGAAATTACACCCAACACTACACTCCTCACTTTATGTAACATTTCCACCTTCACCTTTATATTGTATGAAAAACACTTTTGACTTTATTTTCATGAATCTATAGTTTGCATAGCATTCTCACCTTTACTCAGATGGGGTGGTGGAGGTTAGGGCCATGATGCTTCCCATGTGTCACTTGGCCACCAACATGCAATGCAGTATTTGGGTTTGTCATGAGAATATATGGGAGGATGGTTCTAGAGTAAACGTGGGTGATTTGGATTTTCTTGGTGGAGTACGATCAGTTTAGACAACCAGGTTCTAAAATGATACTTTACATCATGGATGATTTCAAGGTGATGAGATATCCATTCATGAGGGTGGTTAATAACTTGAAAAGACGAGTCATTAAGGTCTGCGATTTAGGATTGGTTGGTAAAGTGGAAGCTGATACCCATGGTCTCAACCTCCCCAATGGATCAACAAAGATTTCAATTCACTTTCTAGGTACTCTCCTCTACATTCTTCTTGTTTGGCTATTGTTTCCAGGCTCTATGGGATTTCAACCTATTTTGGATTGAGAGACAATGGTGCTCCCATGGGTGGTGGTAAGAGATCCTAGCTATCTAGATGTGTTTCGTTAGTTCCTTCTTGACCTCCTAGAATCCTGAAACTAATTTTTATGGAAAATTCCTCAATTTTCCCACTATTTTGTTTCTCCCTCACCCCATATCTCAAATAGATACCATGACCAAAAGGAGTAGCTTCTTGGGTGGAGAAAATAAGGAGAACATGGTTGATAAGAAATATAGAGAATGTACCTAGAAAGCTCTGGTCTAAGAGGATCCTTGTTATGTTACTAGGGCAGAGAAAGAGGCTTAGGCAGTGGCCAATTTCTACCACTCCTAGCTCCATGAGTATGTTAAGGATGAATTAGAGGAAATGGAAGGTGCCATTAAAGAGAAAAGGTACAAATTAACCAATGAGAATATTCAAGATGAGTTAGAAAGTTGGGTCCAAGACCTTGGTTTATCTAGAATGCAGAAACCAAATTTTTTCAAAATTAATGATACTTACGAGATAATTAAGTCCCTCATATCCCACTTCATACAGAATAAAGAATCCTACAACAATAGGATATCCTTCACATAATTGATTCGTTATATGGTAAATCCATAGTTATTTGTAAGGCAGTGTTTGGGATTGAAATAGTTGTTTCTCATGTCCACGATGAAAACATAGACACCAGGGCATGGAAAAATAACACCCCTAACTCAGTGGGAACATAGTCCCATCACATTTTCATAGATGAGGATCCCCAAATTTCTAGTGTATCCGAAGAGGAACCTAGATAGACTAATGATATAAATGGCATGTTGGTTAACCATTTGTTGGTCTTAGACTACTTTATTGACTCTCGTCTCACCTTACTATTACAAGTTGACCCAGGTTCAGACTTGATAAGCTCCCAACAAAATCCCTCTAAAACTATTGGCCCTCCTGGTAGAATAGAAGGAAAAGCAGTACATGAGGTGCATTGCACAGTCTCACCCGAGATAGTTCTATGGGTGGATGCAATACTCAGATGCTT
Organism: Picea mariana; assembly: GCA_032191745.1. NCBI lineage: Eukaryota > Viridiplantae > Streptophyta > Pinopsida > Pinales > Pinaceae > Picea > Picea mariana. Next base: position 122,703 of record JASDQU010240413.1, on the reverse strand, counting down.
GCATCCTGGGAATGAGTGGGGATCTGCGGTTTTTCCTTGTAATCTTCATTAATTTATTCTAACATGTTCAATGATCAATCATTTTTACTCATGCATGTGGAATATCAGATCTAACTATTTCCTTTATTCATTCATCTAACAGTTAATCATTAATCATACATTAAATCACATAACATAAGTTTTACCATGGTTCACCCCCTCCTGGACTACGTCCACAAAGATTTGTCTCTCAATCTCTTTTATTATTTCTCAACAATAGATAACACTGCATGCGTTTACAGTTTTGGATCTTACAATCTCAATAGGATTCCCAATCCCTATGAGGTTGAGTAGATCACACCAGGATCCTCATCCTGTGATCTAACCCTCAGGATTGAGTTGCTCAACTCTTCTCAATCTCACCAACGTACAAAAATAAGGAAAATTCTACAAGATTTACAACCTTCATCTCTCTCTTCACTCTGCAGCCAGGCAACCCCCTTTCCTAGACCTCCTAGGTACTATTTATACATATTGTTGTCTCATAAGCCATTATCATATTCTGAAAAACCCTAACCCTAATTTCGTTAGGTCTCCCTTGCATGCGCACCTCATGTGCCTCCCTCGCACATGCTACTTTTCCTTCGTACTCTTATCTTCCCAAAATGGCCTTTTCCAAAAACTGGACCCTCATCCAAGAGGCCCCCAACACTAACATGTGGCTCATCTCGAGCCACCTAGACTGCGTGCACTTCCTCAACATCTCCTGCTAGAGTGGGGAACTTTTCTGCATGTTCCCTTTCTTGTGTTTGAAGTTGCACAACCTTTTCTTTGAGCGCATCTAACACTTGCATTGTGACCTCCTCCCGGATCATTTCTGTGCATTCTGCATGTGTTTGCATGATGTTCTTTTTTGCCTCCTCTTCCTGCGCAATAACCTCCACGGCTAAATCTTGGAGAGGTTCCATTTGAGCTTTTCGGTCCTTCTTTTTCATCTACACAACTCCCAGCTCTGCTTGTAGCTTCTTCATGTCCTGCAATCCTTTGAGGTTCTCGGTGATCTTCATTGTTTTCTGCCTCTGCTTGAGGTCCTAGATAGTTTCACTTATCTTCTCCTCTTCCTGGTCCCAATGATGGACCCATTCGTCTTCTTCTAGCGTTGTCCATAACTACGCCACTCTCTCAAACAAGTCCACAACTGTGCTGACTTGTCATTCTATTTCCTTCATCTATCCTATATCTTCTTGCTTCCTTTGTTCCTTCACATCCAGAGGATTTGTAGGAATGAGTTTTTCCCAGAGAGTTTCAATCTCCTTCCTGTATTGATCAATTGTTTGCATAATATGATCGATCTTCTGCATTGTAGTGGGATTTGTTATTTGTGCGCTATTCGAGATCTTATCATAGGATGCAACCACTCCTTGCTCGAGCCTATTTTCATGATCCTTCTTGTAATTGGTCTTGAGCTTGACCTGCTCGAGCACCAATCCCAAATCCTCTTTGATATATTTCGTTTGTTGCAACTCTGCTGCTTCTTTTCGTGCACGCGACTACACCTCCTGCATGACACTGACTTGTAATTTGTACAGTTCCTTGGTTGGTATACACTGCATTACCAACTGTATCTGTGCCAGCTCTTTCATGGGTGTCTGGGCAATGATTTCATCCATGCGTAACATTCTGGGTGTAATATAGAAATTCGGGCTCACCTATGCTATGGTATGGATTGTATTGTGCTCGCTCGACGTAGTCTTGGTGTCCGCTTCTGATGCTCTGGGGGATGAATTTGTCCCCTTGTCTGTCCTCTGTTCACTTATGTTTTACTCTAGGACCTGCTTTATGCCAGCCAACTCATCCTGAATGCGACCTCTTTGGTGATGGGCATGTTCAAACTCTTCAACTGCACGGTCCTAGATTCTTTCAGCCATGAGGTCAGCATCGTCCTCGGTGATTGTATATTTTGGCGACTGCTTGTGTGCCTTAGCCTTTTTGCACGGACCCCTAGTGTGGATGATGGGACTTTTGGTCTGGCCTTCTTCCTATGGGGTGGCAATAAATGAGTTTCCTTGTGCTGTCATAGCCCATTTGTCTGGTTCTTTTGGTGCTGGGGTAGTGTCCTTTTGTCCAGCCCAGGTGCTTTTCTTTGGCACACCCCCCTTCTTTTGTTGTGTTAGCTTCTAACTTGGATTTTTCTTCTTCGGTGAAAATTTATCCCTAGTAGGTGTCTGATCCTTCCCCGCATCGCTCTCGGTACCTTCAAGCATATCTTGAGTGAGGACTGGAATTCTCCAGTCCTCTTGCCAATCCCTGATTTCCATCTCTATGTCTTCTTCTTTGACACAATATCTGAGCTGCAACCATTCATTCTTGGGATCCCTTCTCGCTTAGATCCATACTGTGTGCCTAGTTTCTTTAATATTGGCTATGTCTCAATATTGCACAAACACTTCTGGAGTAATTCTCCAACTGTTATAAGTGCTCTCTTGGAGCTTGTTATAGTACCGTGCAAATGTGCTTGCATTGGTAATTTTGAATTTTGGGTCCGATGTGATCCCCAATGATGTATATCGCACTACACGACACAGACT
>JASDQU010240413.1:102593-114576 GCA_032191745.1 Picea mariana | reverse complement strand
GATCCTGCCCCGCATCAGTCTCTGTACCTTCAGGCATATCTTGAGTGAGGACTGGAATTCTCCAGTCCTCTTGCCAATCCCTGATTTCCATCTCTATGTCTTCTTCTTTGACGCAGTATCTAAGTTGCAACCATTCATTCTTGGGATCCCTTCTCGCTTGGATCCATACTGTGTGCCTAGTTTTTTTAATATTGGCTATGTCTTAGTATTGCGCAAACATTTCTGGAGTAATTCTCCAACTGTTATAAGTGCTCTCTTGGAGCTCATTATAGTACCGTGCGAATGTGATTGCATTGGTAATTTTGAATTTGGGGTCTGATGTGATCCCCAATGATGTATATCGCACTGCACGACACAGACTAGTTTGCTCACAAAAATAGGTGTATTGTGGCTCCCTCCATCTGATCAAGGTGATCAGGATTAGTAGCCAAAAGTAGTGAAATTATGTTATGAGATCCTGCGTGTCTCTGTAGTTGTCAAGGAACAAGTTTAGAAAGTATGGGGCCTAGCTGAGCATAGTTCCCTTTGTGCATTGTGTTGCAGCCGCGACGACCCCAACATGGAATTCCTCCTTGCGACACTTTCTAAGTAGATTACAAGCCATAATTTTGGTGGCCAACCTTGTTCCTGGGTCGCTGATGTGCTTGGTAATGATTTTGCGACCCTCTCTTTGTGCCATAGGTTTTTTTCATATCCTCCGCCAACTCCTTCTCCTTTGTCTTGTCATCGAGATAATGCGCTGGATTCTCTCCCCAAGATGGTAGACCGATGATAAAAGCATTGAGATCCACATCTATAGAGACTCACTCTTTGAACCATAGGTAGCCTTCATGGGTGACTTCCATCAATTGCTTGACGTAGTTGTTTGCGTCCTGGCCCCTTCCAAAATGTGAAATATCCAACAGATTGAGAATTCCAGTGTTGGCCAATCCGAATGCCCACTTCTTTGGTTGTAGGATTGGATCCACGAAGGGCCCTGTTCCTACACTGTCCAGGTAAACTTGCCTTGCAAACTCTGGGAACTTGTCTACATCGGCCACTTCATGGTTCGAGTAGCGTAGTTTTTCCATGCACCACATAAGTTTAGTCATGTCCTGAACCCCTTCGGGAATGCGTGGCAGGAACATGGTTGTCACAGCCTGTCTGTGCAGTGACCTTGCTATGGGTTGTTTTCCCTTTCATTGTGGTGGCTGTCTTGAGGTTTGAGACTCCATGGTTCCTTCATCGGCATAAGCTTCTGACCTCTCAGTCACATCTTCTACTAACCCCTCCTTCTACTACTTCGAATATTTTGTGTGTGACTGTCCTGTGTAACCGCTTCAGTATATTTTGGGGCTATCCCATTTACCCTCTGGTCCCCTTCAACGTGTTCAGACCATGAAGGATTTCTTGCGTCCTTGGCCTACTGACCCTGTCCATTTTCCTTCCTATCTATGTCCATGCCAACCGCTATTGTTGGTTGGGCTTCCTCTACCATGGGTGAGGGGCTTGTTGGTTCTGTGTGAGGTGATGGAATGTCGTCCAAGTTGACAAATTCAATAGTCTTTGTGGGTTCCTATTCCATTCCCTATGGATTTTCTGGTTCTCTATGATGGTTTTAAGGTTTATTGCAGGCCTGGATCAACGCACCGAACTTGGGTGGTACCATGGTGATTAAGGTTGATTTCTGTCGAGCTGGTTCGTTGTGTATCTCTTACTAAATCCCTCTCTGCTTTGTATACTCTATCTCTCTGTGATTTCACAATTTCACAATAAGTGTTATTTTTCCCATGTTCCTTACTTATATAGCAAGTTTCATGAAGCTTCTCAGAGAAGCTACCCTAGCTATGGTTTAAATGAAATGGAGCTTCCTGTGTTCGTGACATTCAATTTCCTCGACGTCGCTGATTTGCGGGATTCATGCGAAGTCGCTTTGATAGTTCTTGTCATTCAATTTGATTGACACCACTAGTTGGCACGATTAATTCGAGGTCGCTTCGAAAGTACTTGACTTTCAATTTGATAGACGCTGCTAGTTGGCGCCTTTTTTTCGTAACCACCATTTTTCCAATTTACGCCTTTTTTCCACTGTTGGTCCTTCTTTCGACGTGGTGGTATTTTTGAGTGAAAAAAGAATTTTTTCTATCTCACCATTCCTTGGTGCATAGTGTTTCAGTCTTGTGCACAGCACAAGACTGAAACACTATGCACCNTTTTTAGTAGGATCCCATTGATCATTCTTCTAAGTTCTGTACCTCTTAAATCCTTCAACTATATAGCTCCCCCATTTGTGACAGTTTTCACTTCGTATGGACCTAACCAATGTACTCTAAAGTTTCCTGGGTGCTAAAGAAATTTACTGTCGTACATCAAGACTAGGTCTCCTTCTTTGAAATTCTTCCTTTTAATATGTCTATCATGACAAACTTTGTCCCTTGATTTCTGTACCTCTTGGTGAAATCCTGCTAGGATTCTATCTTCTTCCATCTCTAGCAGTTGACTTAGTTTTTCTTTGATTGTGCCTCATTCTGTCATGTTGGTGATTGCTACTATGCATAGGCTAGGTACCAAAAAATATAATGGCACCACTGCTTTTTGTCCATATACCAACCTAAATGGTGTTTTTCCTCTAAATGTTTTTCATTTAGTCCTATATTCCCATAGTACCGCTGGTATCTTCGAGTCCCAATCATCCCTGTTGATGTTGTAGATCTTTGTCAATGCATTTTGTAGGATCTTATTAAAGGATTCCATTGTTCCATTTCCTTGAGGGTGATATGGTGTACACTTTTGATGATAGAATTCAAACTCCTTGGTCATATCCCTAATAGTACTGTTAATGAAGTGAGTGCCTTGGTCACTCATCAAAATCCTTGGGCATCCAAATCTAGTGATCACTTTCTAAAAAAGGAAGTGCACTGCTATCTCTACACTGCAATATTTTATTGTTGTTTTTTCTGCCTATATTGTTAGATACTTTGTTGTAGTAATGATGTACCTTGCTCCTGAACTATTTTCTAGTGGGTTAATTGGTCCCACAAAGTCTATTTCCCATTTGTCAAATAACTGCAAGGTTACTTGTGGTCTTAGAGGAATCTAGTCCCGTCTATTAGGTTTACCAACCCTATGACATACATCACATCTCTGGCAATAGTCCTTTTCATCTCTGTGAATGGTCGTCCACCATCCTGCGTGCAATACCTTTTGCACAGTAGCTTTTCCTGCATAATGTCCTCCTGCTATTCCCTCATGGGCCTCTATTAAAATCCTAGGTATTTCATGTTCTAGTACACAGCTTCTCAAGATGCTATCTACACCCATATTATATACGTGTCATGCAATCAATTGATAGTCTGCAGCTCGGACTACCAGGTTTTTCTTCTGCGTAGTGTTGAATTATTGTGGTGCGGTCCCTGTACTCAAGTATTGAATGATGTAAACAAAATGTTCATCAACTACTTGGATTGAAAATAAATGTGCATCAAGGAATTTTTCCCATAAGTTCGTAGTTTCCTCTCCATTATTGATCCTTGATAGGTGATTAGGTCCTGCATTAAACTTCCCTGACTTGACTATTACTTCAAAATCAAATTCCTGGAACAAAAGTAACCATCTAAAAATCCTCCCCCCCCAACACTGGATTATTGACTAGGTATTTGAGGGTTGTATGATCTGTAAACATCTTGAAATTCTTACCCAGTAAGTAATGTCTGAACTTCTTGAGTGCATAAACCATAGCTAGGCCTTCTCTTTCTGTGGTATTGTAATTTTTCTTTGACTCTGACAATTTTCTGCTAGCAAATGTTATAGGATGGTCCAATTCCCTTGTTCCTGGTTGCCAGAATAGCTCTAAGTGTTGTAGTTGATTCATCTACATGCACATGAAATGTATTTTCCCAATATGGGAATATAGTATTGGTGTTGTTACCATCTTCTCTTTCAGAGTGTCCAATCCTCGCTGACAATCCTCATTCCACTGAAACTTGCTATCTTTTCTCAATAGTTTCTCCATTGGCACAATGATCTGCGCATACCCTTTTATGAATCTCCTATAGTATCCTGTGTGTCCCAATGTTTCTCTCAACTGATGCACTGATTTTGGTGGTGGTAGATTCACAATCACTGCAATATTGTCAGGATCTACTAGAAAGCCTTGTTTTCATATTATATGGCCCAATAATATCCCAAAAGGTGTTCCAAAGATGCACTTCTTGATATTTAGCGATATTTGACATTGCCTGCATCTTTCTAACATCAGCCTTAACACCTCTACATGGTGCTTCAATAGACTATATACTATCCAATCATCCAGGTATACTTCTAAAAACTGATGGATGAATTCTTTAAAAGCCGCTATGACTACTCTTGAGAATATAGCTGGTGTATTCTTAAGCCCAAAAGGCATGACTATGTACTGGTAGGATCCCCATTTTGTGGAAAAAGTGGTATTGTACCTATCTTCTGGGGCTATCTTGATTTGATGGTAACCTGAGAATCCATCTGTGAATGAGTATGCTTCCTGGCTTCCTACATTCTCTAGTACCTCATCTGTGAAAGGGGTGGGGAAAGAGTCATGAAGGAAAGAATCATTCAACTTCCTCAGGTCGACACATATCCTTATCCCTCCCTACTTCTTCTTCTGAACTACCATAGGGATTACCCATTCAGACTCCTCCACTAGTTCTATGATTCCAGCCTCCAACATCCTGTCAATTTCTGCTTTTACTTTCTGCTTATATATTGGGTTCAGTCTATATGGTCATTGTATGACTAATCTATCCTCCGATACGAGAGTATCTTCATCTCTTCGAGCTCTCTAACTATGCATTTCATTTTTGTAAAGGTTGTTGGGAACATGTCACTGTACTTGTGCAATAACTTTGTTCTGCTTTCTACTATTTTCTCATCCCAGTAGTCTCCAATGCTGGCCATTTTGGGATTCTCGGTTGTCCCAATATTAACATGATTCACCTTGATCGATGCAAAAAACACTTCTGATTTCAGAGGTGGACCTTCCACCTCTCTTTCACTTTCAACTTTTGATATCTGAATGTTGCACATGTCCTCTTCATCTAGTGCTTCTTCCTACACATGGTAACATGACAATAATTCTTTCACTGTCTGTCTGTTCTGTCGTCAATCTTCAATCATGAGTTCAACTTTTGGCTCCTTAATTAATATCACCCCTCTGATTTGTTTGAGTTCTGAGTCTATGTTGGGGTTCTCATGTTCAAATGAGAAATTCACCATAAGGTTATGTTGTATCACTGTCCATTCTTTAGTTCCTCTGCGTAGTTCTTGGTCTACATATGAGTTTGTTGGGATTCCTTCTAGTGTATGAATAAAGTGATGAGGCCATTCCTATGGTGGTGTCATCATCCATAATTTTCTTCACTTCTCCAAGTGTTCCAAAGGTGATCCCTGTCCATCATATCTCTTCATCATTCTTCTCTTCTGCTCTATGCCGAACCTAATGCAAAGTAATCATTTGCATTGGTACTCGTCTTTCACGGTCTCTTTGTGTGCACCCCACCATCTTGCAAGTTTTTCCTTGAGTTCTATGTCCAGTGATAAGAACCTATGGTTTGGTAACACTTCATCTTCATATCTCATTAGGAATTCTTCTAAGTTGTTCACCCCAATAAAACTAGGAGGTTCTCTTATCTCTGTACCTACCCATTGTATTGTGCGGTCTATTCTTGCGCATCTTCTTGTCAAGACTTCATGTAATCTCTACTACCAATTTTCCAACCTTGTATCTGAGTCTGACACACATGATGTGATACTTATCCAACTAAGTACCCCATGTATAGTTGGATTCACATAGTCTTCTTCTCTCGCTGTGGTTTTGTACAACTCATTTAATTTTCTCCAGGTCTAAACAAGTGGGTTATACAAACATTTCTCCTTCTGATGGATCTAACATCACAATGACTCTTTATTTTCCTGACTTGAATGCCATATTCCTTGTCTTCAAATTGATTATGGCTTGATTGTTGAATGCCCAATCGAGTCCAAGCAATGTTGGGTGTTAGCACTGAGAGTCACCCTCAGACTACTAGAGGATAAGCCCAATACTCATCAAATAGGTAAAAGATAAATTTTGGTTTGAATAGGTGGATCAACAAGATGGATAAAGAAAGGGGCAGGGAAACAAACTGTATATTAGTAGGCTACACCAATGGGCAATGGAGTCATAAACATTCTACTCATCGAAGGAACTAAATATTCTCAACAGAAAACATGATTATATGATGATAGATGGAAGAATGAAGAAGGAAACATAAGATAGAATGTTCACCAAACAAATATCCTCTTAGTTTAACAAATCAAAAAATACTTGAATAAAACAATGACTGATGGGAAAAATTGCAATAGATCCTTTGCTGCTTATGGATCCATAAATCATTGGAAACCTTTGATCCTCAAATATGCAATATATTCAAATAAGAAGATATATAAAACACAAGAATTACAATCTAAAAATCACCAATCTCATGAGTCTTCAATAGTAGTAATGATTACAATCATAAAATTCCCTCAAGCTTGCAAATGAATACACACAGGGAAACTGCTTGCTCCTACTCTCTCTAGCCCTTCTTGGCTCATGAATCCAACCCCTCTCCAAGAGCTCCCTCCTTTCTTAAATATAAAATAGCATCAAAATATCCTTAGGAGGTCGAATCCCATATGTTTCATTAGATTCCAGGCCTTGGAACTAGGTGGCAATAGTCAAAGAGACAAAAATCCAACAAACTACTAATTTTCAGGAAATTGTTGGAAGTCATTAATAATTTTTTTCCAACTCATTGCTGAGGTCTTTAATGGAGATAAAAATTAGGTGCAGGTGTCCCTTGACATCTAAGTGATCCATGATAAGTCATTCTAACCCTCCTTGATAGGTGGCAACCTCCCAACAAGGTGAATATCCAACAACTATGCAAAATAGAGAATTTGCAACACATTTCGTAACACACTGGTGTTTTAATTGTTTCTCTCAAATGCCAAACTGGGTTAGGCTGAAATTTGGTTAGAAAAACAACAAGGATATCATTTTCCTCCACAAAATATTTCATAGAAACCCACATCACCATTTTTTATTTATGATCAAATATGTAAAAGCAACTGCTATAGGAAATTCCGCAGTGCATTTCGTAGTGCCTGTCTCAATTGGCAATGCCTAAGCCAATTCACAGTGGAAAAGGAAAATCAAGTAGCCAAACCCTTCCTGACCTCCAAGCAAGACAAAAAATTTCATGGAGTACCTAATGGCTATGTGGTCGATGCTGGTAATTTCATATTTTCACTCAGATGCCTCCAAGCTGGCTAACCTCCAACCCTCTTCATTAACTAGTTCACAGTGCCAATTCACAACGCCAACTCAAATATAGCTTGCACACTTCGAGGAGGCTATTAGTTGATGGTATGAAATAATACTTGGAGATATGGTTAAATGTAGGATCTGAAAAACATAAATCCTCCTTTACATGATCAATCGTATGTGTTAACATCTGGCTCCATAGGGGATGGAGACCTCCCTGTGAGGCTCCAAGAATCATGAAGTTCCAGTGCCTTGTCCATTGGGATGGCGGAGTCTTATTCAAATACCTAAATAAAACTAAAAAATGAAATTCTTGAACACGAACTTATTTATATACATGACCCTACTCTAACTGACTTTTACAATTTGCTTAGGTGAAAACAAACTTCCACAATATCCACTCAAATTGTTTAGTAAAATAATTCTTCTCTTCACTACAAATGATTCATAATAATAAAGAAATGTGTGACAACTGACTAAATACATTCTTAGGATCACCAATATAACCTACAAATGTTGACAAAATGATAAAATTTGTAGGCTCCAGAGCATTTGAAAAGTGCAACTCCATGTATTCATTGACAGGGTCATGAAACTACTGGCAAGGCATACTAAACTGGTAAAAGGTCACTTCCTTTATTCCATCATTGTTCAAATGTTGTTTGATGTTCTCAGCATGTACATGTGGATAAAGGACCGATGAAATCATTTGTTGGTTGAATGGTTTCTCCTCATCTTTAGAACCACCTGTGGGATGTCTGCTAATCATTTTTGCATGTAATGTAAGAACAATTTGCTGCTCATACACATGGTTTTTATCAAAACAAGGCTTCTCATGGTCAGTATTTGAAACAACTTCTTTATAATAAGTAGGGATTCTAAATACATATGTTTCAAGAACATAAATATCCTCTGCATTTTCTTCATAAGAGCAACAAACAAAATCTTCCTTCAATTATGAAAAGCTAGGAAAAAAAAGAGAGGAAACTTGCCTATTTTTTTAAACTAACTTATCATTTATCTTAGCTTCATAGTCAGGAGAAATGTCTACTGTATTTTTATGATCATAACTATCATTTAATTATGCATCCAATATATATGAACAAGAAGAAGAAAGCACTGATCCTTCACTGATTTCCTTGACTAGGTTATTTTCTGCAACTTCATAGTCAGGAGAGCAAATTAATGCAACTTGAAAACTTTTCTCATATTCCTCACAACAATCATGAAAAAGAAACTCAGAGGATTAATACATTTTATAGTGAAAATTGAAAGCAACATGGAATTCTCTCAAGGGGGATATGCTTGCAGTAGGGAGAGAAAAGTACCAGCCTCTGGCATCATCCTTCAAGGAGAACATAAACATTTTAATTAAGACATACTCTTGATGCAAGTTCAACTACTCCATGCATTGATGAAAATCAATGAGATACTGAACATGATCATCATCCTTTTATTCTCTGAAGACATGCAGTAAATCTCCCCATTCTGATACATGAGGCAACGGATTTTGAAAACCAGAGATGGCTGAAAAGTTTAGAGGAGAAAATATCCTTGCCAAGATAGCCTCCATAGCCTTTGACATCTTAGTTTTTCATGGAGTGGAATCGACATGTGAAATATTCATTATTTTTTGTCTCCAATTCTTTTTCACCATCAAGAATTGGCGGTAATCTTTGTCGTACAACCCAGGGAAGATATTCAACTTCGTTATCTTCACTTGCCAAGCCTTCCCTCATGGTTACAACTCTCTTCTTGTTGCTCATCTTATATTGGTAGGGTACTCCACTCTGCATTCTTCCAGCTGTTTCCATGATCTATTTGATCTGGTCTTCCTCCATCATGATTGGTTCCAAGGCCTCCCCCTTATTTCCTCTATCCATTTCTTCCTCCATTTTCTCCGTCTCTTGTCAGTGCTTCCCCCCTTCCCCCATGCACGTAGGGAAGTTTAGCTATTTGAGGCCATTGTCATTACACCCTTTTTATATAGCAATATATTAATGGAAGTATACATCGATCAGATATACCTACCTCGAGGTCCCTTAAGTAACTCTTTCTCTGCTGCGCTGTAAGAATTCACAATATCTACTGCAAATTTTGTGATAAATCCTGCAACAATGTTGTCTAACCAGAAATCTACTGCACGCGCAAATTTATTGTCAACTTGTTGTAAGTGCATAATCTCTATAGGATTCCACTCTAGTTGTCTGATCCTATTTGTAGTGTGGTTGTATTTCAACCTCAATATCCACTCCTGCAATACATGCGGGAAATAACAGAAGAATACTTCATGCACGTTGATGAATACATACTTATCTAAGTATTTGTGCAGTGCCAACTTCAGGTTTTTGTTATCTTTTTGCGCAAAATCCAGTTCCTTTGTTTTCAACCAGCTCTCGATCTCTATCTTCATTGGATTCCATGGTCTCAACATCCCTTTTTACATTCTCATGTTTTTGTCTCAGATCTGGCATTCTTTGTATGCTTTTTCAACAGATCTTAATCACTCAATCTCATTCTATTCCAACTGGAAACATAACCATTTTTTGGTTAACCATTTGTTGGTATTAAACTAATTTATCGACTCTGGTACCACCTTACTATTACAATTTGAACCAGGTACAGACTTGACAAGCTCCCAACAAAAGCTCTCTAAAACTATCGGCCCTCCTGGTAGACCAGAAGGCAACACAGTACACGGGGTGCACTGTGCAGTCTCACCTGAGATAGTTCTATGGGTGGCTTCAATACTAAGATGCTTGCAGCCTGGGAATGAGTGGGGATCTGCAGTTGTGCCTTGTAATATTCATTAATTTATTCTAACATGTTCAATGATCAATCGTTCTTACTCATGCATGTGTAATATCGGATCTAACTAGTTCCTTTATTCATTCATCTAGCAGTTAATCATTAACAATAATAAACATGCATACATTCAGTCACATAACACAAGTTTTACCGTGGTTCACCCCCTCCTGGGATACATCCACAAATATTTTTCTCTCAAGCTCTTTTATTATGTCTCAGCAATAGATCGTGTCGTGCGAATTTATAGTTTTGGATCTTACAATATCAACAGGCTTCTCGATCCCTATGAGGCTGACTAGATCGCATGAGGCTCCTCAACCTGCAACCTAACCCTCGGGATCGATTTTATTGACTCTTCTCAAGCTCACTAGCGTACAAAAATAAGGTAGCTTCTACAAGCTTTACAACCTTCATCTCTCTCTTCATTCTATAGTCGGGCAACCCCCTTTCCTAGACCTCCTAGGTACTATTTATACACATTGTTGGCTCATCAACCATTACCATATTTTGCAAAACCATAACCCTAATGTCGTTAGGTCTCCCTTGCATGCATGCCTCGCGTGCCTCCCTCACACATGCTGATTTTCCTTCATGCTCTTATCTTCCAAAAATGGCCTTTTCCCAAAACCGGACCCTCGTCCAACATGGCTAGGCAGAGGAAGAAAGGTTCATGTCTCCTACTGCTTAATTTAAGTATTTATTTTCTTTTCATATAGTTTTTATGTAATATTGTCGACTCTTAGAAAGGATAGTAATATCTGTTTTTAAATAGAACAATAAAATAATAAATCAATTCGTAATGGACAATAACGCTCTTTCTAAAGTGGTGGAGGACTTGGTTTCCCTTATAGGAGGTCTCAACTAGAAATGTTTTTATTCATTTTTGTATATATTCGTAATGGACAATAACGCTCTTTCTAAAGTGGTAGAGGACTTGGTTTCCCTTATGGGAGGTATCAACTAGAAATGTTTCTATTCATTTTTGTATATAACATGGATATATTTTAGCTTTAAAAAAAACATTCTCTCTATTACTTTTATATGGTATAGAAAACATCCATTATTCCATCTTCACAAAAATAAATGAAAATTTTAGTTACAATATATATACATATTTCTACATTTTAATTGATATAATATGCATTATAATAGAAAACATCCATTATTCCATCTTCACAAAAATAAATGAAAATTTTAGTTACACAATATATATACATATTTCTACATTTTAATTGATATAATATGCATTATATTTAGATTGACAAATTGTGTTTTTCAACACATGTGACAAAAATATTGATTATTAACTATGTAATTTTTTTTTTAATATAGTACATATTTAAAAATTTTAAATAACCATGACAAAAATATTGATTATTTACTATGTAATTTTTTTTGATATAGTACATATTTAAAAATTTTAAATAACCATAATATATATTATATTTGAGTTTGTTTTATTAAGTATAAATAATTAACATCTTTATTATTTAAGTTAAATTATATATTATATATATTAAATTTAAATTATATTTTAAAAAATAAATAATAATAATAACAATTTAAAATTACAATTTAATTAAAATTAAAATTACCATATAAATATTTATTTATAAAACAACAAAATACTCTGTGTTAATTTGTAATCCCATTCAATTACTATATACATCTAAAATAACATGTGACTCAAAATAAGAGCAACTTTTTATGGGTCACTTTAATTCATATACTTAATATAAGATATTAGATAAGAGAGAAATTATTTTTCATAATGATAGATATTACTTTAAATAATAATAATAATAATAATAATAATAATAATAATAATAATAATAATAATAATAATAATAATAATAATAATAATAATAATAATAA